>APFE030716606.1:5144-70049 GCA_000404065.3 Pinus taeda | reverse complement strand
TTTAACATAAATATAACTAAAAAACTACACGTTTTGATAATTTTTTGCTAGAATTGACATGTCAAAATCACAATTTCTATACGAAAATTTTAACTAAAAATGGTTAAATAATATTTTTTTTTTAAATTTCATGTCAAAAAAATAATAACAATCACTTTTTTTTCAAAAAATAATGATTAACTTAAAAATTAATGCGAAAATCACATCTTAGAAATATTGAACGCATAACAACCTTAATTGAGTGTTTATTCTTCTCATAAAATGTCAAAGTCAAAACATTGCAAAGCTTTATTTCCAAGCATAACTGAAGTTTAATCAACATTGTCACATAATCCAAACTCTTCGTCCTCTAGGGTTTCATCATTGCCTTCTTCCACAATATTTTCTTCTTCCTTTTGCTCATTTTCCTCTTCTAATGGATCTTTGATGTCTGTGAATCTTCGAATGTATGTCTTTCCAAACATTCCATGTAATGGTGGTTGGGGTTCCTTTGCCTTTTTTTCCACACGTGATTCACTAAAAGTCACCTTTCTTCAACCTAATTTCTTGCATTGCATCTGGAAGAAATTGAAAAGCATTAATTCTTCACTGAATAAAAGGCTGAAATGTTTAGAAATTTTCTTGAATAACTATTTCAAATACTATTTAAGAAAAGATGGTAATGCAAGCACATAGAACCAATAAATAAGATTTCAAAGATGCAAGAGAATGTTATTGCCTAGTGGACAAATCTCTAGTAACTCTACAAACAAGCTACACCAAAACCATAAAAAAAACTAAGCAAGTTATTAAACCTTCCTAATTTTAGTTTATTAAGCATAGGTCACTATGTGTTAAATATCATAGTCTAAAAATAAAATAAGTAACTTGCACCTCAAACTTACATTGAAAAGAAACATTAATACAAATGATCCAATTTCAATTGAGAACAATAGTTTATGATGAAGAAAACAAAAAGAAAAAACCCTTCTAATTCTAATTGAAACAAAGAGAAAAATTCAATATAAAAAACTCAACACCCATATCTAGATACATTATCACTGCATCTCTTTGACTACAAATCAAGCACTAGAGAAAATTTTTAATATAACAACCTGAGCATCCATATATAGATACATCAACAACCCATCTTTTTGAGTAAAAATCAAGCACTCCTCTTTGTACATTAAAAAGGAGGGATGAATCAATCTATCTTGGTTTATGAGTAGCAATGAAAGGATTTTTTTTATAATCTTCTAGTTTAGATCAACTAAATAAAAAGGTGTACTAACTAATCATTTAGTTTTGGTTGTTGTTTCTAAAAGGTATGCCCAAAGCTTAATTATTTCCAATGTCACTTCATAATCTAATGATATGTAAGAAAGATCTCTTCCACTTGAATTAATAAGACACTAGAAACCTCACATACTCAAAACAAACCTATTGAAAATCAATTTGATTCAATAGACCTAATCAAAACAAACATACAAGAGAATGTAAAAATGAACATTTGAGTATACTCAAATCTTGAAATTTGTGATCCCAATTCATAATTCTTTATTTATTTCTATCTTATCATACGTTAATTATTTTAGCAAAAGAAAAAGACACCTACATTTCTATCTTATTCAGAGTTCATTATTTTGGAAAAAAGAAAGAAACATATGTGTTCATCTAAAACATGGAGAAGAGGTAAACCGTGTTAGATTGTCTCTTTTTCTTTCACAATACACACCAATAACCACTCTTTTTTGCTTGCCAAGATTATTTAGCATAAAAAAATATCTGACAATGGAAGATTGGCAAATATTGTGTCATACACAATGATTGGAAAATATTGTGTCATACCCAATGAATAACAGGATGGGAAGAAAACAAATAGATGTGGCAGATCCATGGGTGAAAAAGAAAAGTCATAAAGACTAAACATATTGCAGTTTTTTGTAACTGCTTGCAAACCTGGCATAGATGCCTAATCTATGCATCATGAATAAGAGATTTGGATAGGTTATAATTCTAAGCTTAATAGAATTGTCAAAACTTGTGACTTTACAAACTCCTTTTTGTTTGGGCACAAGAAGGTCCTATAAAACCACAAGCACTTCTACCTTATTATTCATGATGATGCCAAAATCAATAAACATATTATAAACATTTTCTTCCTTATGTCACCTCCTCAATGCCCAAGTCACTTTTATAAAATAAAATGTATTTATCATTCTACTCAACATTCATTTTTATCAAAATTCAATATTTTCACAAACATGAAATCACTTTAAAACATTTTATACCAATTTTCAAAATTAATAAAACAAGCTCAACTAATTTAATAATGGTGAATTGTAATATATAAAAAGAACTCACTACATATCATCCACTACCAATGTTAATCAAGTGAAGAAAAAAACACTATAATTCATATAAACACAATTAATTTTATATTTATTAAAAAAAATCAAAATTATATATGTTCAAGTCTACATGTGAAATTCATTTATATGATTAATACTTTCTTACACACTTGTTTCCCTTATAATCAATTCATCTCAATAGAATTATCAGTGAAAACAATCTTATCTATGCAAAGAGATAAAAGATAAGCTTCTTCGAAAAACTTTTTTATTTCCACCAAGTGATTTGTCTATTTATCAATTTAATAATGATGTGTGGAATTAAACCATATCAATTTATTAGAAATTATTTAACTTTTTATTTATTAACACCAATCTAGTCAAAACGATCCCAAATCTCCCAAAAACGATTGTTTTAACCTCATGCATTCAAACAAAATGAGCCTAACAGACCCTAAACAAAATGAATTAAGTGAGTTGTTGACTCTAGCTTAACAAACCTAACTAACATAGCCTGATCACATTCCAACTTCAAGTCATTAACTAAAATAGTCGAAAGACCCTCACCCTATATCTCAAGTCTTGAAGCACTTGGTTGCCTTCATTTACCAAACGTTGCTTGCGTACGTTTGGACTTGATTTGGTTTATAACAATTTTCTTAGCCAAAGAGAGCAGGGAATCCATTTGTGATTATTTACAGATTTGCAAATGGAAAATGCAAACTATTTTATGCAATCAACGAAGAATTGCAAATTGCAAATTACAGATTTGCAAATGAAAAATATAAACTATTTTATCTCATCAGAACAAAATTGCTCAAATTAAAGTCATCTATTATGATCAATTTATCAAAAAGTTGTGTCATCCATTATGTTTAATCTATCAAGAAGTTTCAAAATTTTAAACTCAAGTCATACATCATGTTCAATCTATCAAAATTTGTTTACTTCAAAATTTATAATTTATGTATATATTTTCCCTATGTTTATTTTTTATATAACATAACATACAATAATATTTTACAAAGCTCCCAAAATCCAGGTCTGACTACTATGATTATTAATCAAATGTAAAACCAAAATATATTGTTTTGTTTAAAACTCGATCTCATAGCAGTTGTTTTCGTCATAATTGACCTTAATTTCTTGAATACACTCATCGAATTCCGACAGCTCCAACTTCTCCCCAAAGCTAGTAAGAATATGATGGAGTTCCCTAGCAGAAATATTGTTGGTGCCCTCTTTATCGAGGGCTTTAAAGGCATCCCTGAGTTGAACATGGAAGCTCCCTCCCTTCAAGTTCCATTTCATCACGTCCACGAAGTGAGGGAAGTTGATGGTGCCGTTGATCTCTTCACATTTAATGATCTCTTTAAGCTCCACTTGAGTGGGATTCTCCCCCAGGGATCACATCACGGTTCCCAGTTCGGCCGCCGTAATACCCCCGTCACGGTTGGTGTTGAATAGGTTGAATGCCTCCTACATTGGAGCGATCTCCTCTTCACTCCAGACCAAAACTGAAATTTCACTGAAAAACTATTTTGTTTGTTCCTTCCAAAATTAATCAACATCAAAATTCCCTCTAAAATCTTCTTAATATCATATTGGATTCCCAATAAGCATTGTTTGGGGCAATTCGTAGCAGATGGGGCGATTCTCAGAATCACCCCACCACCGCCCTGCTACCAGTGGTGGTGGTAGGGCGGTGGGAGGGCGATTCTTAGAATCGCCCCATATGCTACGAATCACCCCAAACAATTCTCACTAGGCATCCAATACGATATTAAGCAGAGAAATCCTAGCCCTGCGAAAGATATGCGGTGATGGCACTATTGGGAATTGAACTGGGGTCGCCTTGGGTGTCATTGCAACAAGGGGCGATGTCAGTGCTGGTGTCGGAGAGGCTAAGCCCATCAATACCATAACGAAAATGAATATGACTCTAACCCTATCGACTCTACAACAAACCCTATTACCAAATATCTTATATATGATATTTAGTCATTAATTTGATCTTATATCTATCATTTAGTCATTAATTTGATTATTTTCTTATTATTCAGTTATATAATTATATCATATTACGTTTGATCCTAAATCAAATATTTATCAGAGTGAGGAAAATCGGCCAGTAAAAGATATATTACTTAGTTTTTTAAATTGACTTCCACTTAATATTCATTTTTAGTTTTCGTAAAGAAAAACTTGGCAGAAGTACCTACAACAAGTGGTGAATTATGAGAAGAATATGTACAAGATCTGTGGGAGTCTTATCTTGCTGAACGGACACACCATAAAATGTATCACACATCATATTTTTTCTCATTGAACGTCATCGTCAGTATTAATATGAAAACAACATACAAACAATTATATCCACAAACAATCAAATGGTCGGCCACATACTGCCATGTCATTTCCCGAATATTATTACTGTGATACCATTTCTACCTTAACTTTATGCTTAAAAATTCCATGGCATTTCCCCAATATTATAGATATGGTACCATTTCTGCCTCAATTTTAAAGGCACACACTACAAAATATCCCCCTGAGTCACCCTTTCCCACAACAGGCCCATGATTTTTACGTATTAGCTTTGGTCATTCAATTCCATGTCAAACTTGTAAATGGAATTAGGTATTAGGAAATGGATTCTGAACCACACATTGAATTAATGGATAATCCTGTCATCAGTTTAAAAAACTAAGGTGGTGGGACGATTCTGAGAATCGCCCCGCCACCACCACTGGTGGCAGGGCGGTTCTCATAATCACTCCACCACTCAGCGATTCTCAGGGGCGATGTCAGTGCTGGTGCCGGAGAGGCTAAGCCCATCAATACCGTGACGAAAATGAATATGACTCTAACCTGTGTTGCTGCATATTCTAATGCATAAAGAAAATGAACCTGTGTTGTTGCGCATATAATTTCGTACTGATGATAGTGTTGATGGATCTATGGTCCACAACAACATTAGTGGCCTCGAAATTATTTAATGTGTTGTACCAACCAGAAGTACCCTCGATTGAGCTATTGTGTCGGTGAAAGTTAGAAGTGTTTCTTGAATTAGGGTTCAGATTCTAACTCTATTTTTGAATTCCAAATGAAATGTGATTGAAACTGTAATTCAAAACCAAATACATTATGTGATAGTTTGGTTGAGAGATTGGATATTTTTCACTATATAGATGGGTTGAATAAATGGGCAATCAAGATTACTATAGTTGTTTACCAGACCATTTTTCTTATCTTTCTTTATATTTTGTCTAAATTAATCATTTATTTGACCATTGTACTTTTTAACTATTTCTTAGATCGAAGCATACCAAACCATTTCTCATATATGAAATGGGCGTGGACTACACAACAGTTCAAAGGGTACTTAAATAGCCTTCTGGCCTGTGCCATGTTGCAATTTTCTTTGCAGAAGAAAGAATCTCCATGACTTGTGTCATTTCTGGCGAACTTTTGTCGACAAGTTAAATCCTCTTAACTGCTATCAGGATTATAACTCTGGTTTTTGGTTTCTAACTTCAATCAAAAATGAAAATATGAGAACCTACATTTATGATTCTCTGGCAGATGGAGAGCTTCGAAAGAAGGGAGGGAGAGGATCTGATCATTCTACTTGTGTCCCTTGTAATTTTGTACGTGCATACTCACATGTTCCCATTTATATAAAACCATTTTGGGTCCTTTTTTTCCTTGTAATCGCCCCAAGCCTAACTAGCCTAATAGATATATATTCTCTACTTTACTATTTCTACTTGATTGTCTTTTAATTTCCACATGTCCCACCATCTATAAAAAACGATGAGTATCCTTAACTATTTTGGTTCCCTCAATACTATTTGCATTCCAGGTTTAGTTGTTAATGATTTTTGCTAGCTTTTTTACTTGAAAGGCATATACTGCAATTTCTTCGA
Organism: Pinus taeda; assembly: GCA_000404065.3. Lineage (NCBI taxonomy): Eukaryota > Viridiplantae > Streptophyta > Pinopsida > Pinales > Pinaceae > Pinus > Pinus taeda. The sequence goes on along the minus strand of APFE030716606.1, from coordinate 63,790 downwards.
TGGGACCTATAGTTTATTCATGTTAAGTTTAAATTGGGCATTGCTTTCACTTTCCGTGATTGTAAATTGGAAAACCCTCTCTATCATTGTTCACTTTAGTTGGCCCTTTGTGTGAACGCATCCCTTGAGAAGTATAACTCAATTGACTTAATTTTCTCTTTAAGAATTCTATTTTCTCTACCACACTAATTTTTAGTTCATCGACCCTCTTGGTCTCTCAGTGGAGCCAGACTTGTTGTTACATATTCTATGGATGATCCATAGATTTTTCATTAGTTTTCAAATATTTTCCATAGATGGTCCATAGATGGGTTTTCTCTCTTACTCGATGTTCCCTTATTGTTTTATTTTTACTTATTGGGGTATAATTTTTTACTATTCTTTTCCAATGTTGTTCTTTTTGGGTCGATGTTAGAGTGTAAGTAATAAACTCACATGAAAGAGGATAAGTCTTTTTTCTTTTCATTGTTGATCAGTCAATTGTGCATTCAAGTATGTCTGACAACTAGGACCTTCAACAAAGCATTTTAAGTTATTTTTTTAGAGATTTCCAAGGAATTTGTTTAGATTAGGTTTAGGTTACAATTAGATTATTAAATTATTGCAATTTCTCCATTCAAAGTTGTAGTTTAATATGCATGTACTTTTAAAATTTCCAATGTCTTTTTATTTTAGTTCCAGCACTAGTATAGGAAGTAAGTGGAGTTTCAATCTAATTGTAAGAGGAAAGTAAGTGTAGTCTCAATCTAATTGCAAAGTAGTTTTGTTTTATTTTGATGAGTTAAATTGCATTGTAGTTTTATTTTGTTTTGGTCAATTAAGTTGCATTGTAGTTTTGTTTTATTCATGTAGGTTTCCCATTTATTTACTGTAGTTTCTGGTGAGTATAGTTTGGAGTATCGTTTCCTCACTCTGATAAATATTTGATTTAGGATCAAACATAATATGATATAATTATATAATTGAATAATAAGAAAATAATCAAATTAATGACTAAATGATAGATATAAGATCAAATTAAGGACTAAATGTCAGATATAAGATAGTTGGTAATAGGGTGTGTTGTGAAGTCATTAGGGTTATTATTGACTCCTTAAATATGACTCAAGGATTTCTAAAAGTATTCTTCCAATATTAATGAGTTTCTATGTCTACAATGTAATCACCACAATGAAATAATAAGAATTTACTACCAACTAGATGTTCATAGTCCCATAAACGTTTATTATATCCCTCGTTACTTCCCCCATTGGGGTGATTTTCATTTATTTTATTTCTCCCTTTTCTTTTATTTAGATATGAGGATGGGTAACATCTAGTTGATAATAGTGGGGGAATCAATGCACTGAATAACCATATTAACAGGGGTGTCTCGTCATATTGGGTGTAAATTCTTGACCTAATTGACTTTTTAGAATTGTTGCCAAGGGAGATGTTTTTATGTTGTTGTTAAGATATTCGCATTGAATTTGACAAATGTGATCGTTTCTTAGTGGTAATTGATGTTAATGGAGTTCCAAACTTAGTTTGCTCATTTTGGTTGTGTTTCCCATTGTGGTATTAGCATCCATGTGCTCCTCATGAGTCACCTACTACAAAATAAGACAAACACAAAATACCATGTAACTAGATTTAAAACGCCATCAAAGTTATTATTGTGGTTCATAAGATGACAATGACAGTGACCTTCCTTTAAAGGTTTGGAAAGAAATTAAAATAGATTATTATTATGGCCTTAGATACTCTAATCAAAGTAAATATAGTGGTCGTAGGTGGATCATCGTACTCTCCCTACATGTGGGCTATTATTTAACTGGTGATGCGTTATTAGGATTGTGATTGACACTAGAGTTATCCTCTGGGAACTTGCTTCTTTTTTCCAATTATTTCATTCTTGAGAGAAAATCCTCTGGTATCTAGGTTTGGGATTTATTGATAGCAAATGAAGTTATCCCACCTTCATTTCTCAGGAACACATTTATGAGGGAGTAATAAGGTTCTTGAGGTGTAACTGAGTTGCTTTAGAACAAATGAAACTTGTTGTTGGGATTCCTTGTGAAATTTTTGTAAACATATTTTATGGAGAGGGTGATTCACTATAATCTGACTCTAGTTCCTCTTTTTAGCGAAATCCTGGCCTCCTATGAATTTTTCATGCTCAAAATTAAAATAAGGATAATCAGGAAAATGTGCTTGATGTGATATGGTAAATTTCTCCATCTATGTTTAGGTGTAATAAACATGGCATGTAATGGTTGAAAACATGTTGAATTTATACTTAGGAAAGAATAATACAATTCTACCAAAAACATTAATGTGTTTTTTTCCTCATAAACAACTTTGTTTGGCACATAGAAATTTGGTTTTACTAGCATTTTTTAAAAAGTTTGAAAATTGACCCTAAAAAAAAAATCATTGTTCCAGTATCATCACTTTTTCGTTTTGAAGCTATATTTTGCACGAAAATTTAATATAAATTTTGTAGTCACTGCCATTTTTAAAACATGTTCAAAATTGACCCCTAAAAAATAAAATCATCGTTCTAGTATACACACTTTTCATTTTTAGCACTTCTTTTGATGTTTTTTTCGGGATTTTTTGGCCAAAGTTCCCATTTTGAGTTTCTAGTTCCCATTTCAAAGTTTACATTGTTGGCCTTTCTCCCCCCCTATTTTGAACTCCTTTTGACCCTTCATTACTCTGTTTTTCCATATCATTTTTTTATCGAAAGGGTGTTCTGGGCTTTAATGTATGCAAATTAGTCTAAAAAGTACCATTTCCCTTTATTATTGAGTATTTATGAAGTTAAATGATACCTAATCAAATTATCTACAACTGCAAGAGTATTGACTGAATCCTATGCAAATAAACTATCTTCCGAAGCAGTTCATGATGTCCTGCAGATAGGCCATGATTTTGTGCAAAGTCGTTGATTTCCTGTAGATACGCCAATTTCATGTAACTGCTATGATTTCCTATAGTGATGTTGACAATTGAGTATGTTCCAGTCAGCCTCAAAGATAATGAAAAAAATGGGTTTTGTCAATAAATCTGTCTACATGGATTTTGTCCTATTGGCTACCTCAAAAATGCCACCGAAACCGCCCAGATCTTTAGACTTCTCATGAACGACTGAAGTGGGAAACAACCTCAACAACCCAAGGAGATCAGTTTGATCCATGCTTTGAGTCATGGATCAAACTCAACATGTTTATTTTTATTGTCTTTTCCAATTGTTATTAGCAGATAGTTGCAGTATTTCAGTTTTCCTAATTCAGGCAAGTTTATGCCTTTGTATTTATATAAATACTTTCATCTCATTTGTAAAAGGGGTTGATATATCAGATGTTGGTACTATTGTAATAATTGTTCACATTAATACAAAGTTCACATTCTACTAATCTTGTTGTGTAAACTCCTTGAGCAGTTGAAGGAGTTGGGAGTAAGGGAAGGCCTCCTTTACTCACAAATCCCATTGGTGCATGTTGTGTTATTTTCATTATTTTCATGAATTGATAGATTTTTTACACAAATTTTGATTCCTCTGTAAATTATGCTACCACATGTGTGATAATTACATGGTGAAGCTTATGCAATGAATATGTTTGGAGTATCTCAGTAGGCTTTAATCTTACATTGCAAATTGTTGAATTGATTTAATTTTTGTTTGATTGATCTATTATCTTTTTCTAATCATCATCAACAATTTTCAGAGCTTTAGAGGGATGATTAAATATTCTCCATAGCCTTTCTTGTTAAGTGTTGATGGGAAAAAGGGACATCGGAACTGTGTGTATGTGATTTTGTTTAGGGAAACACTAAAATTATTAGCCTACATATATTTTGTGTAGCACCTCACAAGGTTACGTACCCTTGGTTGATAATTTATGTTTGTCAAATTTTAAGGCTATAATTTTCCCAAAATTTTTGACATCGTTGCCAGGGAGGTGCTTAGGGATGATACTGAAAGTGTTTTAGTATGATTTCTTTTTGTTTTAAATCAAAGTGGTAAGATGTGGGATAAGGTCTATGCACCTGCAAAGATTAGAATTCACCAAAGCCACATCCTAGTTGTTTGGTAAGTAGAAGTTTTGAATTTGTATAGGGTCCAATGTAAATTTTTAGGTATTTTTGGTGGTGGTGTGAGCACCACTTTGTTCGCTAATAAAATGAAAGGGAAAAAGAATTTTGTAACGAACAAGGGGGAATCTAAACCAAGGAATGACAGTTCTAAATAGGTTTTGACAGCTAATCCTAAGCAAGGCAATACCCCCACAGCAGAGAATAATCCTTATGACAAATAATCCTCTATTATCAAGAATCCCCTCTTACTAGGAGGACATCATCGTTTCTTAGTGGTCAACTTGAAGAAGAATTCCTCTTCAATCCTATTCAAGAACTAATGTTCGAAGCAGTTGACTCTGAAGGATATGTAGTTTACCAAGGTCCCACTCCTTTTTGGTACAATATGGCTCATTTAGAGGTTATTGATACTACAAATGGGGACTATCATGAGAAGGAAGGGGAACCATTTACATTCGAATTTCTTATCAAATATTCTATTGGGACCGATTAGATGAAAAACATTCCTCCATTTCCTTTTCCTAATTTTTGTGTTACTTCTAGTGAAGATCCTGATGCTTTCTTATTCGAGTTTGATGTATTGTGTAGGAGCTACGATTACCATTCAAATGCTCAAAATTTGAATTTGTTTCCTTCCACATTAAAAGTTGCATCTCTCAGATGGTTCATGGGACTAACTATGAATTTGAGTTCGACATGGGATTACATGAAAAGGTATTCCTAAAAAGTACCAAGATTATTGTAAGACCAGGGACATCAGGGAAGAAATCTTTGGCATGACCTAGAAGGAGGAAGAAATCCTAGAAGACTTCTTGGAAAGTTTCCAGCATAATTTCCAAAGATCCAAGATGAACTAGTTGGACAAGAAAACCCTGAGAACAATCTTACTAAGAGCCATAGGACCAAAATATCTTGAGGTTTTAAACTTGATGGGAGTAGGTGATATAGAAAAATTGAGATATGATGGTGTGTGCGAGTTGTGTCGACGATATTCGAGGGGAAGTTCTAAGTTTGGAAAAGGATCAAGAGACACCTCTTGCAGATTCACTAAATTAGTTGTAGGGGCCCGGGGTAACTTGAGATGAAATGGAAAACTTATTTGAAAATTTAAAAGATTAAATTCTTAGCACTTTGTCTTCATATTTAAATGTTTTGCAGGCTAAGAAGAAGCAAGATGAAGTGGAGAAAGCCTTGGCTATGTTATACTCCAAGTGTAGAAATAAACATCCCTTGAGGGAATGTCCTACATATAGTATCCAGGTATGCCAAATTTGTGAGGTTTATCATTCCAGCGATCAATGTCCTTCTCTTCTAGAGATTAAAGCAACATACCTAGTAGATCTAGAAGCTTTCAATGCACTCTATGCAATGGAACCTCAAAAACCATGAGAGCCACATACTACAGGTATGTCACAACAACATTCTCAGTTTCCTTATGCCCAGAATCAGATGTGGAATATTCTAATGCCTTGGAAGCCCTAGCCTTCACAACAACCTTGGCAAGGGAATTTTCCTTATCTTGCTACATTAAATTACCCCCCTCAAAACTTTTATCCACCACAACTCATGCCATAGCAAATGGTTCAACGACAACAACAACAAATTCACTTGCATTTCCCACCAAATCAACCACAACCCACAAAAATTCTTGCCCAACCAATGTTATGAAACCAGCTCACAAAAAGATAGAAAAGATAGATCAATGCCTTAGAAACTAGCCTCTTCAAGGGGGCAACCTCCTTTACGTTACACAAATGAACAATTCTTGGATGATACAAATGGCAATACCTCCTTTCTATATATAGGAATATAAGGGGTCATAATATAATTAGAGCCAACATAACAATAATAATGTAAGGGCACAACAATAACAATAGTGGGCTTCTATGGGGAACAATAGTAATAGTATGGGGACTACATGCACACAAAAATATAATAAGGGGGTTGCAGTAATAACAATAAGGGGTCACACTAGAAATATATTGTCCTAACATGTCCCTCTACTTCAAAACATGTTGTCCTTAATGCTTGAGTATTTATGGATGCTTCTGTATAAAATTCTCTTCCTCCCATGTGGAATCTTCAATGGGTAAGTTCTTCTAGTTGATGAGATACTCTGAAATTGATCAATTTCATAGCTGTCAATTTCTTGTTTCTATGACTGCTTCGGGTTGCAATAAGATTTTTTCTTTGTCAAGTTCTAGCAATATTGTTCGAACTAGGATCTTCTGCAAATTTTGAATGGGTGACCACACTTCTTCATCATTTTTCCCTTCATCCTTTGCTTCATTTATCCAATATAGTTGGATAAAAGAAATGGCACAAAAAAAATGCTTCCACATCCTCATCCTTATTTGCAACAACATTCTTCTACCCTTTTTTGTAGATGATTTCAAAGTCATAACAGAACATCTTTGTGACCCATTTTTGTTGTTATTTTGAAGATAATATTTGTTCTAAAAACTATATAAGACTATCATGATCCGTTTTTACCTTTAAGTTTCTTCCCATTAGGTAAGGTCTAATGTTTGGAGGAACACTTCCTAGAATCAAATAAATACCATAATCATGATCATAAATAGATGGGAGGCCTTTGGGAGTCTCAAATACCTTGGAATGATTGTCCAAGACTTTTTGGAGATGTGGAGAAATAGATGATTTCGATGTGGGAACCTTTGGCAAACATAATCGTGCAATTACACCTCATTGTTATTTCTTTATAAGTTTTTTCATTATGTTATAGTTGATTATCTTTCTCGGCTTCCATGCGATGCCCCCTAATTCAACTTCCTTTCCTTCTAAAAAAAACATTCATGAAAAATTCTTGAAAATTAAAAGTTATTGTACCCAAGGATTGTAGCCATTGGATTCCTTGTACAACATCAGCACCACCCATTAGAATGGAAACCATTGGGCTATTCAATACATACTCTCCCATGGATAGGTTGATATTATGGCACTTTATAGAGAAATTTATGGTTCCTCCACTTGAAACCATCACTTGACACTCTGGTGCTGGGTATAGGAAGAAATTCAATTCCTTGGCTATGCTACAATGAATAAAATTATGGGTACTACCTGAATGAATCAACACTATTACCTTTCTCTTATTTATATGTCCTTCTATATTTATAGTTTGAGGAGTGGTAATTCCGGCCAATGAATTACAAGATATGGTCAAATTCATTTCTTCTTTCTTTGGGGTTGGTTCATGGTGAGTATCCTTTTCTTTTTAAATTTCTTGATCCTTTTATTCTTGATATTTTATTGCTTGAACCTTGTTCTTCTTGATATGTCCTTCTATCTTGAGATTTTGAGGGGTCATAATTCCTACCAATGCAGTACAAGATATGGTCGAGTTCATTTTTTCTTTCTCTGGGGTTGGTTCCCGATGTATATCCTATTCTTTTTATGTTTCTTGATCATTTTCTTCCTCCTCTTCACAATGAATACAAAATAATTTCTTCTTAGCACACTTATGACCTTTAATGTATTTGCTATCACAATTGTAACAAAGCCCTTTTGCTCTTTTTTCTTCCAATTGTTCTAGTGTCAACCTTCTAGGTTGTGGAAGGTTAGGAGAAAAAAAACTTCCATCTTTATAATTGCGAGGAGTAGACTTCCTTGTTTCCATAATTTGACTTTCCACTTTTCTTGCCAACCTATATGCCTTGTCCAATGAATCAGGTTCCCAAAGGCGAACCTAATGTTGGATGTTATCTTTTAAAGTCTGTATGAAGACATCAATCCTCTGCTTCTCTGGAATATCATTTACCCTTATATTCAATTTTTGAAATTCCTCAATGTGCTCTCCCATTGAACCCTTTTGTTTGAGATTTATAAATTAGCTAAAGAAGGTGTTTCTCTTTGTATCGTCATAATGTGCTATCATTTCCTCCATGAAAATTGACCACGTGATAAGTGTCTTACGAGAAAAAAGCCCTTTATACCATAAAAATTGATTCGGTTCTAAATAGAAAGATGCAATACGTGCATTTTGTCACAGTTTCACCTCATCTGGATCAAAATATTACTCCATATCTAGTATCCAATTTACTGGATCTTTGCCATCAAACTTCCTCATATTGTTTTTTCTTCATTTTAGGAGCTTGATATTGAAACAACTGTAACTCTGTAATTTTGGTTCTTTAAATTCCAAAATATCAGCATGTTATATCTCTTTGAGTCCTCTTTCTAACCCCACAAGTTTTATCGCAATTGGATTCCCGAAGAAAACGTTTATGCCCAATCTCCTGCGATGACCTAATTATAGACTAGTTCAATAAGGAAAAATTGTCCGACGAGCCACATGTCACGGTTTTGACCTTAGGTTATAAAGGTAATACCCTACAAACTATGGTCCATCTTATTTCTATAAATGTTTACGAAATGTGAGTCACATGCTCTGAGCGAGAGTTATGACGATTTTTCCAAGGTCACCTATTTGGTATGTAATTCGGGTGCTTGCACGAACCCTAAATGTCTTGGACCGTATCTTTAACAATATAATGAAGAAAACTATGAAATTTGGTCCTGAGCTTCATGAATAGTTCAACTAAAATGGGTTTTAATTTTAGAATCTAAAACATCGTAGAAAACAAATTATAGAGAAAATGTCACAATGATCGGTTTGATATGGAAATATAGAGCTTGCAAAAAACCTAACTCCCTTGGATCATATCTTCGAATATGTAGAAAACAAATTATAGAGAAAATGTCATAGTGATGAGTTTGATATGGAAATATAAAAACCCTAACTCTCTCGGATCATATCTTCGAATATATAGCGAAACAAGATCTAAAATTTGGACCCAAGGTTCAAAATGATTTATTCTCAAATTGGTCGTGTGTTTATCATCTGAAACATCGCAAAAAAATTTTTATAGTGAAACTACCACGAAGATCTGTTTGGAGCAACAAAACCCTAGAATCCAAAGCTCTGATACTAAATGTTATGAAACCAGCTCACAAAAAATAGAAAAGATAGATCAACGCCTTAGAAACCAACCTCTTCGAGGGGAAAACCTCCTTTACATTACACAAATGAACAATTCTTCGATGATACAAATGACAATACCTCCTTTCTATATATAGGAATATAAGGGGTCATAATATAATCAAAATCGACATAACAATAATAATGTAAGGGAAAAACAATAACAATAGTGAGCTTCTATGGGGCACAATAGTAACAATATGGGGAATACATGGGCACAACAATATAATAAGGGGGTTTCACTAATAACAATAAGGGGTTACACTAGTAGTATATGAACCTAACATCTAGTACCCAATCCCAACAATAAATCCATCCAATCTACTCACAATATTGGAGTGGCCACCTATCCCACTTTTGCTACCTATTGTATTACACCACAACCTCTGTAGGAAATATTTGTTCTTGTGTTGCAAGAATTTCCTATATCATTGCTGGAAATCAAACTTAGATAATGAAAATAGGTGACTCAACCCAAAAAAAATTGAAGAGATTATAGAGGAAGACACTCTAGATACACCTGAAGTAGAAATCATACAAGAATGAGTAGAAAAACCATTCCAAAGTCACAATAACCTTCCTCATCTCATAGTGTCGAACCTCCTTTCCCAGAGAGGTTGGAGATGAAATAAAACAACCTGATTTAGATCTTGTGTCTAAACTGAGAAATGTATGCATTAAGAGATCTCTTTACTACAAGCAATTAAAGATATCCCTATTTATGCCAAAACAGTGAGGGAGCTATGTACTAAGAAACCAGGGAGATAGAAGAAGTAACCTTATACAATTCAAGTAGGTGGAAAACTTGCAAGTCTTATGTCCACCAGATTTGTTACTGAGAAATATGTAGACCCTGGGATCCTTGTGGTTACCACCTTTATCAATAGGTATCCAATAAGGAACACTCTAATTGATTTAGTTGCACCCATCAATGTGATGAGCATGGAGATATTATCTCACATAGGATCCTTTGACTTACTTCCTACTCTTACCATGATAGAATTTGTAGATAAGCCTAAGGTAATGCTAGAGGGTGTATTAGAAGACATTATCATTTCATTGGATTCCTGGGAGTACCCTATAGATTTTTATGTTCTTCAACCTAAGAACAACTTGGGAGGGCATCCTTTGATCTTGGAGAGACCTTGGTTGGCTATGACTAATGGGTACATAGGGTGTAGGTCTAGAAGCATGACCATCACTCATGTCACTGAAACTCAACACATCAACATATACCCCCATGCCAAACCCCTCCTAAAATCAGAAAATGCCTATTGTGATGATGAAGAATATAATTTAGAAGCTATTCACCCAGTTTTAACAATAGTCCAAGCCGTGAGCCTTAAGGAAAATTCAGAGCAAAATCTAATAAATTGTCATATTTATAATCCTTATTTTTCACAGCATTTAGAGGGGTAATCTAGTCCTATTCTAGATATCATTACTAACCTACATAAGTCTTATAAATATGATATAGTAGTTGAATTACATTCAGCCCTCTTATGTACATTTCCTACATATTCAATGACTAATATGGAGGTAAGGTAATTGAAATTTCTTCTGTAAAATCCCTAAATAGAAATTCTTCCTTGACTCCTCAACAGGAGGAACAATTAATTCAGAAATTGAAAGAATTTTTGGATACATTTTCTTGCGAATACATACACATGAGGGGTATTCACCTGGATACATGATTTCATAATATCTAAATAGAGGTAAATGCCAAGCCTGTGAGACAACCACAAAGGAGAATGGCCCCACTTTGAGAGAAATTGTAAGAAAAAGAGTTACAAAAATTGTTAAATGTAGGGTTGATTTATCCTATTTCATACAGCCAGTGGGTATCCCCATTGGTTATTGTCCCTAAAAATAATGGTAAATGGTGAGTGTGTGTGGATTATAGTGAACTAAACAAAGCTACATTAAAAGATCACTTTCCCTTTCCTTATATAGACCAAGTCCTGGACATGGAAAATTTTCGGGGGCTAATGTTCACTGAGTGGGCTAATTTTCTATGATTTTCCCACAAAAAACATTCCCCAATTTCCAATTTTTATAAAAGATTATTCACCCAAATTTTAGAATATAAAATTATTTTACCTTAAAAATCGCCAACATTATATAGAGACTATATATGAAATCATTATAAATTTGAATAATTTTACAAATATATCAATAAACATTTTATTGTTTGCATATTACGGATTAGTGAGATTCACCAATGTTTGTAAACTTCAAGAAAATTTTCCATCGTTAAAATTTTACTTGGTCCTTAACACTCTAGCAGGGAAGGGGTATCTTTTTTTCCTGGATGGGTTCAATGAGTACAACCAAATTAGGATAGTTCCAAAGGACCAAGAGAAGATGAAATTCACATGTCCTTGGGGAACCTATGCATATAAGGTACTACCATTTGGTTTATGCAACACACCAACCACATTACAAAGGGTGACACTTTGTATTTTCTCTGATATTTTTCATGATTGTGTAGAGGTTTACATGATGATTTTATAGTAATGGGTGATACTTTTGAAGAAGATCTACATAATCTTAGGGGAGTTTTGCAAAGATGTAGAGAAACTAATCTTTCATTAAGAAATGAAAAGTGTTTTATGATTATGACTGAGGGTATTTTTTTGGGTCATCTTGTTTCTGCTACAAGAATTAAAGCTGATCCAGCTAAGATTGAAGTAACTGAAAAGTTGCCCCCTCCAACTAGACAAAAGGGAGTTCGAAGTTTCTTTGGACATGCAAGCTAATACAAAAGGTTTGTTGAGAATTTTACAAAGGTAGCCTCGCTATTGTTTAAATTATTGACCAAAGAATCTGAATTTCATTGGAGTGATGACTGTCAAGTTGCATTCAATATACTCAAGGAAACAATTTCTTCAACACTTGTCTTGAGAGGTCGAGATTGGAAATTTCCCTTTCATATTTCTAATGATTCCTCTCATTCAGCTATAAGAGTGGTATTGGGCCAAAAGGAAAATCTCGTAACCCATGGTATATATTTTGTCAATAAAAATTTATCTCCTTCAAAACTAAATTACACCATAATTGAAAAAGAGTTCCTTACCGTAATTCATGTTATTAATAAGTTTAGACATTACATCACTAGTTATGAAGTTTTTGTACATAGTGATGATTCTTCTATTCGACATCCCATGAAAAATGATCTGGATTTAAATAGGAACACAACAAATTACAGATACGACCACAAATATAGAGATGCAATAGAAATAATACTTCATTTCATTGTTGTAAAATACTGAAATATGCTTACAAACAAAAATGGAAATAAACTAGCTCCGGCGATGGTAGCTTATCTCTGAGAAGAGATGTGGTGGCTACATGCGTCTGAGCTATCTTATAATGAGGCCCGAAGGCCTATTTATTGTTGAGAAATAATGGAAAACCCTAAAAATCCAAAAACCTAACCCTAGGAGATGAAGCACCAAAATATGGGCCCCGTTTTGGGTAAATTGGTACATCAACTTCCTAGGGTCGTAACTTTGGAACACGATCTTCATTTGACATGCACAATACCTCATTAGAAATATCTATCCAAGGACAACAACTTTTTATTGAGGAACATCAGTCCATGGACCCATGTTGCTCCTAGTTTTCCCAATAAACGTTGTTAAATGGCTCCGGAAATTCAAGACACGAAAAAATGCCAAACATATTAAATTGTGCTACAAATAAGGAAACTAAAAAACTGAAGGAAACAATGGCGGAGGTCCAAGTGGAATAGGCGGGTAGCCACCAATATCCACTTGGATCATTCCTCCCCCCTTAGGAAGTAATTGTCCCCATTGCATTTAGTTCCTCCATGAGATGAGGAAACTTCTACTAAACTTGGTCCTTGGTGAGCCACTTTCCCTGGTGAAGGAGTTGGCCTACTTTGACAACTCGATATAGTTGGATCCTTTGCTGTCAAGTGTTCTTTCTCTGTCTGTCCATGATATGATCATTTGTGGCCTATTCCATGCAATCTGGATTTAACTCTATAGGTGTGAGTTGTTGTACAATGTATGATGTGTTTAGCAATGGTGATGATGTTTCTAGAAGTGGTGGGAAGTGTGGTCGAAGGGGGTCCACATTAAACACTCAGTGTAAACCAAGGAATGGGGGAATGTTGAGCTCAAATGAATTGTCTCCCACAACCTTGGTAATGATGTAAGGACCATATCAGAGTGGTATGAATTTCTGATAGGCTCTGGTAAGGCATTCCTTTTGGAAATTCAACCAGACTTTGTCGCCCACCTGAAACTTATGTGGCACTTGATTTTGATCATGTCGTTGCGTGGACTTGGAATTTGATTTCTCCAAAATGTCATGTAGCTATTGGTGGATATGTTGGATGTGCTCAATGAAGTTGTTCGCCTCATCGGTTTCAGACTGGACAGGACTCGAATCTACGTGAGTAGCTGCTAATGGAATGGCCACATCAATGGGACATAGTGGTTGGAATCCCAAGCCCACCTGAAAGGGGTTGTGTCTAGTTGAGTTGTGGAGAGCCTGTTTATAACTGTTCTAGACATAAGGGAGGCTCTCTTCCCATGTGTGTGGATGCTTTAAGTTGTACATGCACAGAATGTCTACAATCATCCTGTTGACGACCTCTGTCTAGCCATCGGTTTAGGGATGAAAAGATGTGGACTTAGTGAGCTTGGTGTCTAGCATTGACCAGAGATTGGACCAAAATGCACTAAGGAACTTGCTATCTCGATCTCAGATAATAGATTGTGGAATCGCAAATTGTACCTACACTCATTCGAAGAAGAGTTTAACAGTGGCTTCTACTATGATATTCTTCTTACACGCTACCATAATGGCCATCTTCGAGAATCTATCGACGACCACAAAAACACAGTTGTTTCCATGCTTAGTAGAAGGAAGGCCCAACATGTAATCCATGGAGATAGATTCCCAATGTCGACTAGGGATAGGCAATGGAGTATAGAGGCCTTGCTTCTTGATGGTTAGTTTGGCAATGGCACAGGCAGTGCAGGATCTGATGTACTTCCCGACATCTTGTCGAAGATTTGGCCAATAGAAATACTTTTGTAGTACTGCCACCATTTTCTCAACCCTGAAATGCCTGGCAGCCTGACTATAGTGTGCTTCCCAAATCATCTTGGAATGCTCTTTTGAAAGAACACAGCAATGACCCAAGTGGCATAACAAGGAATCCTGGAAGTGAAAATATGGAACATTCTAACCCTCCAAGAGCGTTTTCTATGTGTGGCAGAATTTTGGGTCACTGTTGTAGAGAAGTGGCCAATCAGAAGTTTCATTCCCACAAGCGTTGAGTGCAGTGGTTAAAACCATGATCAATGGCCAGTTGAGGCAATCTGCAACATTATTGATGCTACCCATTATTGATGTTGCCTTTCTTATACTTGATATTCAAATGGAACTGTTACAAGTATGTGGACCACTTATGATGGTGATAATTCTGCAACTTCCCTTGCACCTGTATGAACTATAGGGGCCAGCAGTCTATGTGGATTACCATTTCCTTCCCAAAAATGTAATGCCTCCATTTTTCGTAGGCCTGCACAATGGAATACATCTTTTTGTCATAAGTGGGATACTTCTAGACTGTGTTTGAAAGTGTCTCACTATGATATGCCACCGGATGCCCATGTTCAGTAAGGACTGCCCCAATAGCATAGTTAGAGGCATATCTATCAACCTCAAATGGTTGTTTCAAGTTTGGTAATGCGAGCATTGGCGTCGAGTAGAGGTGATGTTTCAAATCAGTGAATGCCTTCTATCTAGATTTAGACCAAAAGAATTTTTCTTTCGCTCCTCCCTTGGTGACTTGACTCCCAACATAAACCTGTAGTACAAATTGCCAAGACCTAGAAAGTTGAGGAGATCTGTTAAAGTGGTTGGAGCTAGCCAATCTTGAATGACTTGGATCTTTGCTTGATCCACATGCACCCCCTATTCATCAATAATGTATCCCAATAGCTTGTGTTGCCACAGTGTTTGGAGAACTCATCGGATGTGATGGAGGTGCTCTTCCCAACTTTGGCTAAAGATTAGGATGTCATGCAAGTATACCACTACAAATGAGTTGGTGAATGGCCAGAAGATGTCATCCACCAGCCTCATGAAGGTTGTAGGAGCATTCTTCAACCCAAAAGGCATAACCAACTGTTTGAAAAGGCCCTCCTTGGGTTTGAGGGTAGTCTTCCACACTTCAGAGGGTTCAATTGGTACCTGGTGATATTCTGACTTCAAGTCAATCTTGCTAAAATATTTCCCCCTTTCAGTTGGTCCAAAAGGTCATAAATCATGGGATCCGGTACCAACATGATCAAGCTCCCATAGGGCAATGAATTCGGTCGGATGTGACATTTATGCAGTAGTTCCTCACTCTGCCTCTTGATTTCGTTGTTCTCCAGAACAGAGTGTTGATAGATTGGTCAATTGGGAAGTGGTGAACTTGGGGTCATATCGATGGCGTTATTGACCTGGTAGTGTAGAGGCATCCCTGCGAGGGAGGTGAAGATGTCCTCATACTCCTCCATGACCTTATTCATCTGTTCTTATCATGCAAGGGAGCCCTGTATGGAAGTCATGGCCACCATCTTCTTCTTTACTTGAGGGCATATCATTAGGAAAATAAATTTCCTGTTTTGGAAATTAGCTTATTGCATTGTTTTGCAGTAACTAAAGAGATGGCAATAGAGGGTGCTACCTCTGGAATCCTGTACAAATTATTTCCCAAAGTAACAATAACAGGATGAGACCTTAACTCATACACAACATGTCACTTCCACAAGTATGGTTGGCCTAATAATACATCCAAAACATCAAGGGGAGAAATGTCACACAATACCTCATATGTGAAGGGCTTCATGTTGTATGGAATGTGACACTACTGGCTCACGAGAAGATCCCATCCTTGGTGAAGCCACCCAATGGTGTATAGTTGTGGATGTGCTATGGTTGGTAAGCCCAACTGCTTCATGAACTCTGCTAAAATGAGGTTCTTTTGGCTCCCGATGTCAACAATGAATTGTAGTAGGGAACCCTTTACCCAAATCTAGGAGTGGAAGAGGCACTCCTCCTCCTCTGGATCTTCGTGGTGGCAATGGTGGCATTGGGATCCACATAGATAATTTTCTTCCCTTTGTCATTCCCCTTATCAGGTTTTCACCCAGATTTGGAACATGCATCTAATTCTAAAGACTTTAGCTTGGCCACCAATGACTGCTTGGCCCGACACTCACTTGTGTTGTGAGTGGAGCTCTTATGGAACTCACACCACTTTCTCATGTCCTTCTTCGGCTTCACGGTGTTGTTCTTTGCTTGCGGCTTTGGTAGGTTGCCTTGGGCCACCCACCTTGGCTTTTTCCTTTGTTCAGTGATTTGGGGGCACCTTTCCCTTGCTTTAGATTTGCAGATCCAAAGTCTCGCTTATTTTGTTTAAACTTATGCTCGCTCTTGACATTGTATCGGTATGCCGCACCGAGCTAGGATATGTCTAGGAACTCCATCTCATCCTAGATGTACCTATGTAGGTAGCCACAGTATTTGAGTACCAAATGGAGCTCATAATCCTTGATAGCCAACTTTCTGTGAAGGGTATGAAAAATATTGGTAAACTCCGGCATGTCTTGGTCCTTTCCCTTCCACAGTGTGGTCCACTTTATGTATTTATCATCATAGCTTCTGACAAAGTAGTAATGCTCCTTGATGACATTCTAGAATGAATTCCAAATGGGTGTGGCTGAAAACAGTGATTATGTACTTTCATCCTTCTGCTCGCAGTAGGTTTCCCACCAGTCCTTGATGTGGGGGGCATCTTTAAGAAGAGCGAAAGTAATCTTTTCCCCACCAGAAAAATCATGAAACTAAAAATACCATTATAAAATATTTAACCATTTATCTACAGCGTCTACATCTATATGACCCTCAAATATGGGAATGTCAAAGTTAATTTGTACCTTAAAATGTGTGGCGCTTCCAGACTAGCTGTTAGAAGTAGATGTGTCACCCCTAGGTAGCCGCTGAAGGATCTGGGCAAAGTTGTCCATCATTGCATTCCTTTGTCACTCGAGGGCCTCTTCGAGTAAGATTTTGATAGGATATCCTACCCCCTCATCTTTCTTTTCATCCTCCATGGGAGGCCGTCGAGATTTGCGAGGCTAGTCTTGCAAAGGTTCTACCAGTTCAAGCCCTAACTCCTTATATCTCAACCTCGTTGGGGACATGCAAAGAAAAATAGAGAAAGATCAGACTGCTCTGATATTGCTAATCCAGATTTAAACAAGAACACAACAAATTATAGAGATTACCATGAATACAGAGATGCAACAGAAATAATACTTCATTTTGTTGATGTAAAATACTGAAAGATGCTTACAAACAAAAATGGAAATAAACTAGCTCGGGCAATGGTAGCTTATCTTTGAGAAGAGATGTGGAAACTACATGCCTCTAAATTGTCTTACGGTGAGGTTTGAAGCCCTATTTATTGTTGAGAAACAACATAAAACCCTAAACATCTGAAAACCTAACCCTAGGAGATGAAGCACCAAACCATGGGCCCCGCTTTGGGTAAATTAATACATCAACTTCTCGGGGTCATAAATTTGGCGTACGATCTCCATTTCACATGCACAATACCTCATTATAAATATATATCTGAGAACTACAACTTTTGAACATTCTCCAAGTTTTCCCAAAAAAATGTCATTTAGGGCCTCAAAATAGCTCCGAAAGTTCAGGACCCGAAAAACTGCCAAAAGTAGTAAATTGTGCTACAAATAAGGAAACCGAAAATTGAAAGAAAAAATGGTGGACGTCCAAGTGGAATAGGCGAGTGGCCACAAATATCTAGCTAGATTAAAAAAACCAGTCACTAATGGCGGGATTACTAGGTGACTTTTGTTGCTGCAGGAATTTGATGTCACAATATTGGATAGGCCCGTAAAACAAAATCAGGTAGTTAATTTCCTATCTAGGCTCAACCATGAAGGTGGGTTAGAGATGATGAGATTTATGATATATTTGGAGCTTATCACAATGATCCCTGTGGAGGAAATTTTGCAGATAAACAAAAAACCTATAAGTTCCTCCGCTTAGGTTACTACTGGCCAAGTCTTTTCAAGGATGCAAAGGAGCATGTTCGTAAATGTGATAGTTGCCAGAGAATAGGGTGACTTGTTCAATTGAATGAAATGCCTTTGCAACCACAAGTTTTTATAGAACCATTCAAAGGATGGGATATTGATTTCGTAGGTCCCATCAATCCTATGTCCAAGGATAAGAAGGGAACTACCTAGAGAAATGGAGAAGGAAGTGGTAGAATTTCCTTTTTTTTTTTTATGTTTTTCTACGATTTGGAGTACCAATGGAAATTGTTACTCGTCAGGTACATGTTTTGTATCAAAGTTTGTGTAGGGAATTGTATAGAAATATCATATTACTCATCGGAAATCCACCCCTTACCATCCATGGGTGAATGGGCAGGTGGAAACAACAAATAAGGTGTTGGTCACAATCCTGACTAAGACAATACAATTACATAAGAAGGATTGGTCTAGTCAACTTTCCAAGGCATTATGGGCCTACATGATCACATGGAGAAACACCACTAGATTCTCTCTGTATGAATTGGTGTATGGAAAACAAGTTTCACTACCAATTCAATTTCATATCAAAACAATTAAGATGGCAACAGATTTGGGCATAAACCTTGATGAAGCACAACAACAGAGAATCTTGCAGCTTAATGAGTTGGATGAGATTAGGCGATATTATTTTCAAAATAATGATCTAATCCAACAATAATGACCTAGATGGCATGATAGATACATTAAGAAAAATTAGTTCAAAGAGGGAGACTAGGCATTTATGTTTGATTCAAAATATAAGAATTTTAAAGGGAAATTTAACACGCATTGGCTTGGCCCCTATGAAATTGAATTTTTTTCTGATAATGGATCTGTTTGGGTTAAAAAAATTGATGACGGGAATGTTACCTTCTTAGTGAATGCGCATGGATTCAAACTATATCAAAAGCCCCAATATAAGGAGGAATTTGTGGAAGAGATAGTGAAGAAGAAGGAGCTGGAAATGGTAGAGAAGGAAGTCATTCCTTTCACTACCTCTTCTTGATATTATGCCATAATAAAATAAGCTTACTTTGTTCCTTCTTGTGCTCAATAAACCATGAAAGGAAAGTATATTGGGTATAGGTTTATTCCCTTTTCCAGCCCCAATAGACTAATTACAGAAAAGGAGTCCCCTTGGAGTCTTCTTTTTCAATATTTCAGACTCTCTAAAATTGAAATATGATGAGCATGAACTGTCCCAGGCTCATTAAAATCAAAATAAATCCTTTGGATACTTAAAATAAATCCTCTCTTCAGTTAATTCTTCGTTTTCTCATGTTGGACTGATGTGGGATCTCTTAAAGCCCTCCTTCCAACAATCTTGGCCCATTGACATCAAAACATTATTTGGGTTCGAGATTAGAGACTTTTTAATTCCTTGAAACTTGTATACCTCAATGAAAAGCTATCTTGTTAGAAAAAATTGGGGTTCATCATGGCTCCCTGACTACTGGATCCTATAGGGTGTTTGATAAGTGCTCATACATTCACACCTGATAGGATGCATTGGAGGTACGTTGGTCGTTGTTGTCCTTAATGGTGATGGACCTTGTGTTGGTTAACAACTGACTTTAATGGCTGGTAATCCAATGAGATTATTTCACATTTGACCTCATCACTTATATTCATGTGTAGTAAAATGTACAAGAAAAGGGGAGAACGTGGTTTCCTACAAAAGGATTTTTTGTAAAAAAGTTTGACAACTACATTTCTTGCAACAATGCATTTATTTCTTGAAGAACGAATTTCCAGCAAAACATTTTTTTTAAATAATCTGTAAAGTACTGATAATCTTCATTATTAGTTGAGGCTATGTAATTACATGATCTGGCACATGACATGGTTTTGAAGGTGGTTTATGATTCCAAAGAGAGTGCAGCTATCACCCAAGGTACTCGACCGTTCTAAGGTAAGATCGAGCAGGTATGTTTGATGTCAGAGTACTTAAGGTAAAATGATAATGATACAAAAAATTTGAATTGGCATGGATATAAGTCACGTCCACACTCATGGAATAAGTTGGTGATGATCCATTGTGTCATAACATGAGTCCCCATTCCTGATTATTAGTTTATTGTGTTCCCAACATTTATCCTGCAAAACGGATCAGGATGACAATCACGATCATGTTCCGCACTATTTGATGTTTCCTTATTACCCAACTCCTTTCCTACAATAAAACATTCTTGTTTTTATCGGGCTTGGATTATTTTGCTTGGTCTCAAAGGCATATCAGTGAACTGATTGAAATCTACTCTCTCGCACTCCTAGCCACTATTGAAAATACAATCCATCGTGAGATTCTAACCAAAGGGTCCAACATTACTTGACGCTTACCCATGAGGTAAGAAGAGGTTGGAGAAGGTAGGATGGATGGCTTTGTTCTTAAATTTTAGTGGGCATAATTCGGAATTGAAGAAGTCTTTTTCTCTAAACCTAAATGGTGACAGGGCACAGGTGGGTAACATTAAGCTGAGATTGACAGAGGAGTTGGTGGCCTGAGCTTGTGGAGTTCCATAGGAAGGAGAGAATTGGTTTAAAATCCAACAATTTAACAAGGATAAGTGTGCAACCTTCCTAAGAAAAGAGCATGTAGACTCAGACTATAGCAAGGGGATTTCATACGATTACCTTAGAAGTAAGTACCGATAGATATTGTTCCAATTACAGAAGAACATCACCTGTGAAGGTCGTTTTGAGTTAGCTTTCCTATTTCATATTCGTCTCCTTAACCATTTATGAGACAAACCCTTAAATTTACCATATTATCTTAGAATTTCCTTGTTGAATATGGCTACTTCTGCCAAGGAGAGGGTATCACATATAGAGGGGAACCTCTATCATCATGGCCTTGTCAAAATTATCGTGAGAGAGGTTTTAAAGAAACATAATAAAACATGGGAAGGGTTTTTAGTAGAGAATTACTTTGTGGATGATGAGAAATAGCCCAAGTTACCGAAAACCAAAGAGGTATAACTAGCAGAGAAGCTGCGAAAGAAACCCCAGACCCATGGTCAACTGACAGAGGAGGTTAAGAAATATGTGGAGGTGATGGTGATCGGGGAAACTAAGGGGAAGAAGATGAAGCTGTCAAAAGGTACCCCTACTCCTTCTAGGAAATTGACGAGGAGCTAGGAAATGAAGATAGAGATAAACGAAACTCTGGAGGAGGAGGTGCAACCAATTAAAATTAAGAAGAAGGATAACAAGCCCCAAGACTTACCTAAAGGGAAGTAAGTAAAGATTGATTCTATTACGTTCATTGACAAAGAAGAATTAGAGGCCATCTTTTCCAAGACCCATAGGAAAGTGGGGAGAAATCAGTCGAAGGTTGCAGAGAGTGGGAAGAACCAAGTCAGCCTCAGTCCTCCCAAGGGCAGCATGGGGATGAGGAAAACTCTAAAAGGAAGTAGTCCCTGAAGGAGATGGAGGAAGCCATCATTGAGCTCACTGTGTCTAAGTGGGTTCTTCGGAGGAAAAACGAAACTCTAAAAGAGAACAACCTACATCTCTAGAAAGAAATGGAGGAGTGGAAAGCAAAGCATCACAAGGCATGATGATTCATGAAGAAAATCTAGGCTCAGATCAAGCTCCTAGAGAAAAAGAATGAATAATATCAAGGTAGGTTTTAGGACGCTGAGTCTAGCAGGGTGCAACTGGATCACATGGCTGCAATAGCTATAGCATATGGCACATAATGTTTTTTTTCTTCTCATATGCAACATTTTTTCTTGCATAAGGGACATACAAGGAGCTAGGTGTGGGGGAGATGTCGAGTCCCGATTTTCTCCATATTTTATAAGGTTCTAATGCCTTGCTCCCCATTATTTTTATATCCTTTTTACCCTTCACAACTCTCCTTTTGCCATATCCTATGTTTTTTACCAAAAGGGTGTGTGGGCTTTAAGGTATGAAAATTAGTTTAAAAAGTATCATTTCCCTTTATTCTTGAGTATTTTTGAAGTTAAATGATACCTAATCGAATTATCTATAACTGTAAGGGTGTTGACCAAATCCTGTGTAGATCAACTATCTTCCGAAGAAGTTCCATGATTTACTACAGACATGTCGTGATTTCGTGCAAAGTTGCCAATTTCCTGTAGATACGTGAACTTCTTGTAGCCACTCTAATTTCTTGCAGTGATCTTGATGGTTGAGTATGTTCTAGTTAGCCTCGAAGAGAAAAAAAACATTGGTTTTGTCAAGGAATCTATCTACATGGATGTTTTCCTATTGGTTGCCTCAAAATTGCCACTGAAACTGCCCAGATCTTTAGACTTCTCATGAACAGATGAAGTGGGAAACAACCTCAACAACCGAATGAGATTAGTTTGATCCATGCTTTCAGTCATGGATCAAACTCAACATGCTTATTTTTATTGTTTTTTCAAGGTCGAGTTCAAGAAAGAAGCAGCAAAACTAAACAACCTACTTGCTCAACAACAAGTTGTATTTTATCAAAAGTTGGCCATTATCCAAGACCTATGCCAATCGAGTGATTCAATTGTAGATCAATTGTCCGATCTAGGGACATATTATAGAGAAGCAGAGGAAAATATTTCCAACTTCATCGATTGCTAGTACAGCTTTGAGGGCTGATCGACCAATCTCCCCAAAATAGAAGAATCTTATAAGGACATTGCCTTTCAAGAATGGGATACTAACCTTAAAAATGTGGAGATGACGATCTATAGTGCTAGGGACATATCAAATAACATCACCGAATCAATTAGCACTAGCTTGTTGCAGGCTATTGTCATTTTGGACTACCCTAAAGATACCTTGCCCGATGTAAAATTGCTAACAAAGTCTTGGTAAGAATCATCAAAGAAAAAGTTTGAGGGAATAAAGTCCCTATTAAATATTGACTTGGAATGCCATTTCCATTTTGTAGTCAAACCTCACAGCTAGTGGTTCATTTTTAGGTGTCTTGTAAATGTCATCAGTGATATTCTTCCATCGCTCAAAAATGCATTATTCACTACTTATATGCACATTGGTCCTCATCATCCACCTCAATTGAAGTTGATAACAGACATATGCGAGCTTCGATAGTGAATGGAAAAGCAATCCTCCTCCTAGTCATGATCAAACTTGTTACAACAAAAATCTATTATTATCTTGTATTTTATTTTAAGTGTGGTTTGTTTAAACCACCAATTATTTTTTGGAACTTTTCTATATTTGAGTTTTAACTTCAAACTATAAATCCACTTTAATGTTATGAAGAAGGGGTTCTAAATTTTTGCAAGAAAGATTTTGGTTTACACTATTGTAGCTAAAAAGAAGTCTTATTAGAAAGAAGAACCACTCAAATTTTACTTATGAGTAGAGTTAATGTGTATTGGGTACTATTATTTATATAGTAAAGATATATTTGTGAGTTGAATTATTATTTCTTTTCAAGTTTGTCATATATGTTATTGCATACGATTAAACAATTATTAGTATTGATGTGTTTTAATCGAAACCTCCTAAGTGTATAGGAAAACAATGATATCTTATATGTTAAGTGAATTGTATAAACTAATTTAATTAACTATTTAATTAAATTAGTTATTATTAATCGTTTTATATTCATGAATGGTTTGATGATCTACATTGTCGTATTATGAGTGAAATCTTTAAGTCACAGATGTAGAAGATATATTGTCCTAGGATCGATATAGTAAGGCCTTTAATTATATTCATTTATGTTTTACATACATCCATCAAACTTCACACCTATATCTCTTTTATCCACTTTCATATAGCTTTTTAAGGGAAATTGGCCCCACCAACCCAGTAGGAGCCACCATCTCAAACGGAAAAGGAGCTGCTCTAAGATCCTGATGTGGTGGTTTTCCCTAATGTTAACGCCGAGATTTTCGAGCCTTCAACAGTACCCCTAATTGAAACTGCCTATGATGGTTATGTAATGGATTGGGGACCTATTATCTCCAATAACTTAAGTATCCAAATCATAGAATATAGGAAAAAGTGCAGTTTTTTATGAAAATATTGTTCCCCCATTCTACATGAGTGCCCACTTATGGACTATATTGGTTTCAATTCAAATTCCCATCAATGGGATGGATAAGGAATATTCAAGACCCTTTTCCTATTCAAATTTGGAATAATATCCTCTGCAAGTCAAAATACCAACCCCATTTTTACAATATTAGCCATGGCGCTCTTCTTCCTATCCACTAGTTTGTTCTCAATGAGAAGTGCCCCAAATTCTCCGTTGAAGACAACACTAACCTACTATTAGTTGGAATATGGTTTGGGGAGGAATCATTTACCTATATTCGAGTTTTTGGCAACCTTCCTAACCGTCATGTGTTTCCCTTATATGTCCTTCATAACCTCCTAGCCCAAGAAATAACCTAACAAACTATGCAAAATGGCCTATCTAAGGTCATGAGAGAAAGAAAAAAGACAATGTGGCATAGTTTCCCCTCTCATTGTGGAGTATAATCCTTAAAGAATTTCAAACATGCTACTAAGGAGATGGAGGAAATCCATCGAATGAACTTTCCAACAATTCCAAATCAGCAATATGATCCCAATTATACTGCCAAAAATATGACAACATAGACAAAGATCATGAAAGTTTACGTACGAGCATGATAAATTTGACGTTTTCTTTGAATCATCCTTATATTATGCACAAGTTGAAAAAGAAGTAGAAGCATGTCTGAGTCATGAGGAATTAATGCAATCTTATCAGTACAGGGTTAAAAGGAATTCCCACTTGCCAAGTGAATTATTGAAACTAAATCAATAGAGCACAGAAGAAGAGATATAAACGACAAAAAATCAGAGTCAAGATGTAGCTCATGCAACTCAAAAATCAACAGCTTCCCAATCAAAGACAATGAAGGTTATGACAGAAGAAAATATGGATGTGATTTGGGATCAGTTTCTTAAAGAGACTGGCCCTAAAAAACTACAAACTCCCTGCCAGACAAAGATCACTCGGACTGGTGTAATTACCGAGAAGACCTCATTCACTATTGAGGATTCTAAATAAATTATGGACATCGATGATCTGCAAATGATCCCTGTTTTTCTGACCTCTGAGCTTGTTCTTAAGAATGAGGAGATTCCTCCTCTGGAAGTAGTTTATAGTCCCAATCATAGAGCAGTAGTCAGCAGACAGAGATGGATGAGAAGAAATGAACAAAGGTAGCCCTTGGTCCCTGCCAATACCTCCTTTCAAGTACTATGGAAAGATGCCCAAGCCACCCCTGGTGAATATATTGAGAGACCCTCACAATTTGTGGGAGCCTATGTTAGTGAAACAATTGACAAAGCCATAGAAGTGCAACTACTCCTAAGGGAGAAAGATGATAGAATAAGGCTTCTTGACCAAAATTTAGAAAATGAAAAGCAAGGATTCACCAATTCCAAGCTAAACTTGCACAATTTCAAACTAGTTTAAATAGCCTAAAGATTCAATATGAATATGACATAAAGAGTCAAGATTCCCATACACATGAGCTAGAGCGCATGATTGAACAACTGAAGGTTAATTATAAGATGGAAGAATTCATGAAATAAGCAAAGGGAGTTGAATAACCTACTCGCTCATCAGTATGCTTTATTTTTCCAAAATATAGCCATTATTGAAGACATGTGCCAATCAACTGATGCACTTGTGAATCAACTGTCTAATCTAAGGACATATAGCAAGGAAGTTGAAGAGAAAATCTCTGATTTTTTTGACAGACAAAACAAATTTTAGGGATGATCAGCTAAGCTCATTGAAATAAAATAATATCAGAAAGACATTTTCTTTCAAGAATGGGAGATAAGGCTTAAAAATGCAAAGATGGTGATCTATAGTATTAGGGATATATCTAGAAACATCATTGAATCAATCAATGACATCATGTTGTAGGAAAATATAAGCTCAGATTACTGAGAAGCTACTTTGCCTGATGTTAAATTATTGACAAAATATTGGTAAGAATCTTCGACGAAGAAGGTTGAGGGAATAAAATCTCTAACAAAGATTTACTTGGAATGTCATTGACATTTCCTAGTCAGCAAACATGGGAAATGGTTGATGCTCAAGTGTCTTGCAAATACAATCAGTCACTTTCTTCTAGCACTCAGTGATGTGTTATTCACTTCACGAATGTGCATTAGCCCTCAACATCCACTTGAATTGAAGCCAATGATATATATATGAAAACTTCAACAGTAAATGGCAGATCAATCCTGCTCCAAGTCTTGATCAAGTTTTTGTAATAGCACTTTAGTATTAGCTTGTTTTTTTATTTTAAGTGCGGTATGTTTGAACCGCCCCAGCATGTTATAGAATTTTCTATATTTGAGTTTTTTATTTCAAACTATAAATCTGCTTCATTGTTATGAAGAAAGGGGGTTCTGATTTTCTGTGAGAAACCTTTTTGTTTGCACTACTGTAGCTATAAGGAATTCTTAATAGAAAGAAGAACCATTGCGATTCTATGTATGAGAAGAGTGAATGTGTATTTCATGCTACTATCTGTATGTTGATGCTATGCTTATGAGTTGCATTACTACTTCATATCAAATTTTCCATATATATTATTGGATGTGATTGGACCATTATCATGATTGATGCATTTTAATCGAAATCTTTTAATTATATAGAAAAAAAAGATATCATATATGTGCAGTGTTTTATATCAACTAATGTAATTAACTATTTAATTAAAGCAACTATCATTACTCATTTTATATTCTTGAATGGTTTGATGATCTACATTTTAATTCTATAAGTGAAAATATATGTAGGTCACATATATTAATGATATATTGTTCTTGGATAGATATTAAAAGGCTTTGATCATATTTATTTTTTTAGTTTGATATGCATTCATTAGCTTCACATTCATATATCATTCACTCATCAAACACCCTTATAGTCTATGATACCATTAAGTATAATATTGTGGAACACATGAAGAAGGTTAAGGGAAACATTTTTTTTCTACAAGGTTAGTAAATTTAAAAAACAACAAAATTTTTTATTTAAAGAGTTTAATGCAGATCCTGCATCTCCTTTTCATTTCTTAATTCCCTTGAAGGATACAATTTTAAGAAATTGATATTAACTTTTTGAATTTTTTATCCTTTCATTATGTTCCCATCTCTACTATATATAATTAATTTAAATTTAAATTTGAAGTGAAAAGTTACATAAGAAGAAACTAGATCCAAAAAAAGGGAAGGTTTGGGAAATAATGTTGATTAATTTAGAATTACAATTAGAATTAGAATTTTACAAATGTACAAATACTTGTGTTGTTTCTGATAATTAAAATTTAGAAAGGATGTTGATAATAATTAACTTCTTTTGATAACTTGATCGGATCGTAAATCAAACGCGATAATATTTTGAATGAACTACATACCCATGTTTGTTCCGTGTATTGAATATCTAAACAAAAAGGAGGCTTTGTGATATCACACACCAGAGATCTAAACAAATCAGAGATCAAAGGTAACACTATATTGGCGATCAGAGGTTTGAAGGGGTGGTACATTACCAAAACACTGATATGAAATTTCTCTGATATGATTTCATTATATAAGATGTGCGTTATATATTTTTTTGTAAAATTTGATTGAAATGTTTTCAAATTATCAGTTAAATACTTTGATAGTGTGTTATTACTTAAAGGGTACATTTAACATTGTTTCAATATAAAAGGGTTAAAGTCGAACAATAATATAAGTCTTGGACTCAGGGGCTATTTGTTTCATTTATTCTAATTAATGAATCATAAGAAGAAACTTTAAAAATAAGATTAAGTCAAATTGAAAAATAAAACAAGACAACATAAGGAAAAAAGGAATAAGAAATGATCCAGAATCCAGTTACAAATACATAGCAGCCCCCATTATTATTATGATAATAATACAGTCAAGATGGCGGTGTTTTATTTTTCACCGCAATAGTTTGGAAAGCTTGTTCATAGAAGCTTTTGAGTCCTTTTTCTATTTGGAAAAATGACTTCCAATGTTTGTGGTAAGTTACTTCTTGGACAACTTAAAAGAGATTTGCTAGTAAGTGACTACTAATTTTCTTTTTGTTTCTTTCTGTAAAGTATTTTGAAAGTATTTGATTTGAAGTAGAGTTGTAAAACCATTCTCACACCAATCAACAAAATGTGAACTTGTAAAGTTTGTTCAATTAATTTTTTTTTCCGAAACACAAATGCGCATTATATTTTTTTAGAAAGGGGGAAATTTTTGAAATTTTAACTAAGTTTCACAACAACTATTTGTAAAAGCAAGAAACTATTGTGAAATTGAATCAAAATTATGCTTAAACAACATTAGAAGGGGCTAGATGGAGTGATCAGACTATAGGTGGTTGTAAAGAATTTGATGCTACCATGGATTCCTCCTGTTGCCTACGTTTGATGTAAGCATTGCCTTGCATGCCCAAGTAGAAATTGAAGGAAAATAGTAGAGAGATGCACAGATCAGCCAAGGTGCGAACTCTAGAGATGGTAGTGAATGTTAAGCCTTCTCTGTCTGTGTTTTTAATTTCCATTGTCACCTTTGCTAATGCCATCCCTTGTGATTTATGTATTGTCAAACCCCATGCCATTCAAAGGGGAAGTTTCCTGTGAAAGCCTCGCGTTATTGAGGGAATCAAAATATTAGATGGGTTCAAGGAAACCCGTGGTGAGGCTTTGTATTATAAGAAGTCAACAACAACAAATATGGCAATTGAGGGGGTTTTGATCTAAGTGCATAAAAAATGGAAATTAATGACCCGCTTCAACCCACAAGTTACATGTGAGGAAAACCTAATGTTCATTACAAATAATAACTTGTGCATCCAACTGTTCATCATCTTCGTGTGTGTGAGTAGGATGGTGGCGCATTTTCTCTGTGTAGCATCGTGAAATTGGCATGTTCAATTTTTTGAGAATTTGTTTGTTATGCAATGTGATAGCTAGATTGGTTTGATATAGGTGGATTGCATTGTCAAATTCCTTCTACTTATTGTTTCAGAGAAAGGAATTTGTCCTTGAAATGAGAAGGTTGCAGTCTTGAATTGTTGGTGTTGCATTTCTAAGATTCGTGAGCAATTGATGGAATGCAATTTGAATAGGGTCGGTCCCATATTGAAAAAAGATGGTAGATAGTGTGGCGATCATGTCAAAGGTGTGCCAAAGGCTATTATCACACAGTATCTTGACATACATTGAGATGTCCTTCACAGGAGGTAGTATGCCAAGATCACCAACAAGTATGACAGGCTGGTTGTCGAAAGACACATTCTGATAGGAAGAAAATAACTCCCTTAAGAGATCATCTATGCATGAAAATTTTTTAGGCCCAATAAAGCTCATTTAATCAATTAAAATGCATTTGATGTGACAATTTTTTTCTTGGAGATGTAGAAGTGGTTGACCCTCAAGAGGATACATTGACACTAAAGGAATTTGAGGGGTAGAATGGATTGTAAGTTCCTTTATGTTAAATTCTGCAACATCTGTTAGAGTGAGTAGGAGCAATGGACTTGAATTGGGAGTAGATTTAGAAAGAAATGTATCTCTTAGGATATCAATTAAATGAGACTTCCCCATGCCAGCAGTACTCTGGATTAGCATTCTAAGTGGAGGAATGGACGAAGTGTTCCTAAAGTGGGTAAGGACAATGGTGAAAGTAACTTGCTGGGTGGGTGATAGTGAGGTGAGCGAGAAGGGAACTAGAGTGGGGATAGAATGGATTTGGGTGGATGAGTCACTAAAGTATATAAAACATGTGGTTGTCTCTTGCAAATAGAGAAAGATGGTAGTATGGGCCCAATTGCAGTTAGATTGAAAGTCATGATGTCCAAGCATATGAAGGTCATCAATTTTCATGTTGTTTCTAGGTTGTAGCTAAGAAAGGAATTTCCATTCATCGACGTCTACGGATTCATGGGGGTTGGGCACATCATTAGTGGAGGTGTCACCAGAGCTAGGGGAAGGGGGCTTTCAGGGGTTCAATGAACATGTCATGGAACATACACATATATTTTTTATTCCCAATGTGAAATGATTTTTGCTTCATTAGAGCCAATGTATGATGGAAGTGTGAGGAAAGGGAATTATAGAATTAGTTCACTCTAGTAGAAAGAAGCATAAGATGCATTGGCAGGAGAAGAAATTGAGGAATAGAAAGAGAGGAAATGAACAATATTGCAAGGATTTATTTGTTTCCATTGGTTATGTTTTTAGTGAGAAGAGAATGACTAGGAATGTGCAAGCTTAAGAAGATTTAGTGTTTCAAGCGAAGGAGGTCTCTTCATGTATGCTACAATGAAGGGTGGTGTTGGGAAGGGGGAACCTGGATCATGAGAAACACCTCAAGAAAAAGTTCAATTAATATCGAGGGAACCAAATGAGTGGCTAGACAGTGAAAGGGGCAGGTTTTGTACCATGTGGCACTTTCCCTGTGCACCAATGTCCCTATTGGCAACTGTTTCTGTTGAAATTTTCCAGACAACACTAACAACAGGTGCTTCAAGATGAATAGCCTGTGAGACACATGACAAAATTTGCCAATAACTTTCTTATTTTTTCTCTAGGTTCGCTACATATTTCGTGATGAAGAGGAGAAAAACATTCTAAGACAAAACATGTTGGTAATCGATGTTTTCTGTCCATATGGATAACATGCCATAGTTGTGTACATTTAACTTGTCATCATTACGAGCGGGGACATATTTCTTTCATCCTCTATTGTCAATCATCAAAGAGGAGGTGGCATTCAAATTCGATGGAACTCCATAGCGAAAAAACAAAAGTAGGACCTTTTTTGCGAAGACATGAAGAGGGGTCGCATTTTGTATGTTGTTGAACAAAATTAAGAAGATCCTCATAGTTGTGAATGGGAGAGGATCAAAATAT
Organism: Pinus taeda; assembly: GCA_000404065.3. Classification (NCBI taxonomy): domain Eukaryota; kingdom Viridiplantae; phylum Streptophyta; class Pinopsida; order Pinales; family Pinaceae; genus Pinus; species Pinus taeda. The sequence goes on along the minus strand of APFE030716606.1, from coordinate 32,681 downwards.
CAATGGTGATGGGAGGATGCATGGGTCATTCTCTATATAGATGTGTACATAATGTGCACATTTTTCAACAGGTCAAGGATTCCAATCAGAAATGTGTTCATCGAAATATGACTTTGCTCTATCCACCACACCTTGGTCATCCAAATCGAGGTCGTCCATATCAGGTGCATTTTCCAGCCAAAGGAAACCATGTATGTGTGTAGAACCCTGATGTTATCACTCATACCTACAAAGATGATAAATAAAATTTTGTGAGGCGAGTGTACATCTAGGCAAAGCAAAAGAAGGATGGTCAGGCAAAAACCTGCACCAGAAGTCCTTTGCATGGAAACATTTTTGCAAGACCTCTTCCAGGAAGATTGTGAATTAATAATGAATATATTGTGTTGTAATATTTTGATTTTTGATTATATTGTTGAATTTCCATCAAGACAACTCTGTTGAATTTAGGGGGCCATAGGCATGACCATGTACATGTCATGCCAATTGGTGTAAGATGCACTAAGGGTGAAGAAGAAAGTAGGGCTACCTATTTGTACATCATATTAGTGATTTCACCTCTACGTTGTTCCAGAATGAGCATGTCCCTCTAAGGCCTAATTCGAAGCCCATAATCCAATTAGGAACCATGGAATCAGGCATGTCATCAAGGTGTGCATCAAGGTCTACAACAGTCATTAGAAATCCCTCTTCAATTTTCCTTTTCAAGAAAAATGCAGTAGTTGCTTGACTATGATGCGACAACATAAGATTTTACAAGTAATACCATAATCTTGGATGTTGGGCAGAGTGATTATCATAGTAGCGTATGAGGTAAACAACATATTCTTGCATTTAAACTTTTCTAAGATGTGGTTGACCAATCATGGAAACCCCTATGGGGATGAGTGTGGGGAATTCCATAGAAAACATGCCTTCTGTGGTATATTCATTGATAGCAGACCAGGAAATAGAGGGTCCCAGAAGTGAAGTAGTGGAATTAGGATGGGGAGAGTGTAGGTAGGTTATTTCTTCAAGCTTAATATGAGACTTTGGGAGTGATGATACAAAAGAGGATGGTTGGACTTTTGTTGGAGTGGGCTTCACAGGAATGTCATCATCAAAAGTACGGAAGGAAAGTCATGGTTTAGGAGAGAAGGGGGTAATGTGACGAACGAGAGAAGACATATTGGTAGGGTGAGTTGGCAAGGAAGATATTGCAGCTTGGTCCAGATGGACATCCTTGTAGTATGGATCATGGGCTAGATTTTACTCTAACGCTACAAGAAATTGTGTCCTACTAATAATGAAATCACATGTTTTGTGGTTAGAGCCATGTCTAGTAACAACGATGATGTCCAATTCAGAAACCAAGCATGGAAAAATGTCGGTGATCATAGTGGTGCCTTGGGGGGGACAAATAGTATGACCAATGTATTTGTACTTCCCACCTTGTGCATGTGTGACTTGCAAGACTAGGCTAACATGTGATACAATAATTTCCTCTATTTGTGTTAGAGAAACAAGGGCAAATGGTTGGTTGTCAGGGTCCATGTTGTTTGCAAGCAAGAAGCGGTGGGTGGATTTTGTAGTTGCACATTGAGAGGAAAAAAGGTTACCATGTAAGAATTTTATTTTCATATTTGGGTATGATTCTTTACATATGTAGTAGATTTGTAAGGGAGATAGGTCATTGATCCTTTCACGAAATTGGTGGTGTGCATGGTTAGCAGCAAGGTTGAGAAAAATATGGGGATGGGAAGGTGAAGGAGGATGATTCGATGGTGGGGTGTGTGATGTATATGGGGAAGAAGTGCTAGTGAATGGACAAAGTTTAAGGGTAGGTATAGTTAGTGGTGAGCACCAGTATTGTAGCAATAATGTTGCAATTCCTGGGATTCCTACTTTACTTCTATCAACCTGGTAGTTTGTAACAAACTTGGAAGCAATGGTGTTGTATGCACAAGTACTAGTTCTTACTCCAGGTTGTCACTTGGTCCACTGGCACAATATCACTAGGAGCTGAAGCCAACTTCTATGGATTCCATAAGAAGATTTATATGTGATGGAAGGAAAATGAGAGATTACTCTATTGATGCTATTCTACTTGCAGTAAAGAAGATTGAATTGTAAAGCAAACCTAGCAAACCCTACTTAACCAACTAATCCTACTTTTGAAGAAAGCACTATGAAAACCATGAAATGAATGCAATTACCTACTCAAGGAAGTAAACAACATCTACTCAAGCTATTTCTAGAAGCAAATGAGCAAAAAACATCTTCTTGGATTTATATATATTTTTACGTGAAATTGACATGCATGTATTTTAATGTGTGTGAAGGTGGAGGTGAATAGGTTGTGTTGAAGGGTGACTTTTGGGTTTGGGGAGATATGGGATGGTGTATATGTGTCCTAAGAGGTCTCAGGTGGCCTTCTGGATGATTTTCCCACACTCAACCTTCAAAAGAATGCCTACAGGAAAATCTATAGGAGGACACAGGAAATCTACAGGAGGTCTACAGGAGGATGCCGAGAGTAGTTTTGAAGGTTTTGAAGGTGTGAAAGCTGGTGGAAAAGGTAGACAAAGGTTTGGATGAAGTGTTAGGGTAGCTAGGGTCTACCAAGAATCATTATGAGAGAGAAAGATGATTGGGAGAGAGGAAGAAATCCTATAGAAAAATGCAGAAAAGTAAGGCAGATTTGAGGTGAACTTTGGGCGACTTCTAGGCCATGTTTCAGATGGAAGATGGAATGGCTGATAGTCTAGCCTACTGTTAGAGGATGTCTGCTGCATACGCCACTGACAATCAACCAATGAAATTAAGCAAACAAGGAAATAAGTGCATCTAGAAAAACAGAGTTTTTGCATCCAAATGAACTATGATTTATGAAAGGAAATGTTGCTAAATGCTATAAGGAGAGAAAGCATGGAAGAACATTTATTGCAAAGATAGGCATGAGCATGTTAGAAGAGATCTAAATCAAAGAATTAACCTCCTAAAAAACTGCAAACACTAGAAATCCTATGCAGAAGGAAAATCTATGTTTTTGGGGCAGCAAGAGGGTCTTTGCCTCAATTCATGGTCCCAAAGGGAGGAAAAGAGGCCAGGGCACTATTGCAAGCCTCTTGAATATTCTTTTTATCACTACTGAACCTGATATAGAAAACACAAATGGAAACAACCTTTTAAATCACCAAAAGAAACCTATTCTTAATTAAGAAAGAAATTCATCTAACAACAACTAATCCATAAGCTGAAACAAAGCATATAAATACAAACAAGAGGAGCTTGGCTACTTGGATTGGGCCCTAACCCAAGAGCTTCAGCCCTCTGAGGTAACTCAGTGCTAGCTCAAGAAGAATCTCATCTTTATTATCAAAATAGTAATAGGATTACATGAAACACTCACAAAAAGTAAGCTCAAAGTTTAGCATAGTTTTACAATAGAAATACTGCAACAAAAATTCAACAAAAATTTGACACTAGTTAGGCCCTAGGCCTCTCTACTTATACAACTAAAGCTCCCAACAACTTCCTTAAAATCAAGGAGGCTTGGCTCCCAAAACTCAAGATAAACATAAGTTATCCTCCACTTGCTCGACTACTTCCTAATGCATTCATTTGGTTGTTTGTACTCCAAGCTGCATGAAGGAGAAGTCGAAGTGTGGAGTAATAAATGAGGGGGATTCTATCCTGTAAATCCTCTCCTTTGTCCACTTCTAATTATTGCTGCCAATTTTCCATTGAATCTTTGAATTTTTCTTCAACATTCAACAAAAATCTGCATTAAGCACATATTAGACCTCATGGCATCATAACTAACCCAACTCACTCCATAAGCATAAATATAATAAAAAAACATGCAATAAGCTAAGAGAATGGTTGATTTAACTATGTGAGGAGGAAAAATGAGCTAATATAATTACCCATTTATGGAGCTCATCATCACCCCCTACTGAAAGTGTTTCCCATCCTCTACGAAACTCAGTCCATATCCTCATCTTTGATGGCTTTGGTGGCCTCCCTAACATTCCATGCTTCTGATGTGATCTCCTCTCTTTGTCATGGAATCATGCCTTTCTGTCTACCTCTTCCCACTGTTGTCACTCTTCTTCCTTTGTTTTTCCTTCTAGCAGGCCTAGCAGTAGTGGGGGACTCAATTTGAGGCCAATCCAATTGACCTTCAAACTCTACATGGAGCGCTTGTACATTGGCACTCTCCTTAATGCCTCTTTCATCCTTGTTGGGAAGTGATACTCCCTAATCTACAAACTGTGTGGTAGGGTGTTCCATCTCCTCATACAGGCATGGACACAGTGATCCCCAGATAACCTTTCCATGTCCTCAAAATGTGCAATGGCTTGAGCTTGATCATTGATATATTTAGGGGCAATTTGGGGATTATTTGCAAGTAGGTTATGTGTGCTGATGAGTGCCATGGGATCTGATGGCTCACCTCTAATCATTAAGGGCTCATTCTACTCCTTTATAATCAACTTTCTTATTTATTTTTCCCTTAACTCTTCATGATTCATCCATGAAGCCATGGCGATTATTTGTAGGTCCCCTAGACTAGCATTGGGGTCTGACACATTCATGTCTGTGAGGGCTATGTTATGCAAATAGAATTCTGCTATTTTTGCCTTGTCTTCTGATGAGCTTTGGTCACACAGGTCAATAAATTGTTTGTAAGCTTGGAGAGGCATCATGCCTCTCTGTGCCAAAGTCTTTATCTGAGACTGTAACCACTATTCCTTGAGGTATAATCCATAGGATTTTGCTGGTGTTCTACATTGCAGTGCCTCCATGGACCAGTTGGCCATGCATGCCAGTTGTGCCTCTTTCTCTTGCAACTATCTTCTTGGCAATGCATTTTCTGTTTCAAGGTGAGTTCTTGTGATTACTTCTCTATGTCTAACAACACTTAACTCCCTGCCCATTTCTCTAAGCTTTTTCTCCATGTGGCCAATATCCTCAACTCCCTTGGATTTGTCTATTTGCATCCACATATGTGTTCTTATTCTTTCCTTTTCTAATTCAAAGAATAGTGGGATTGAAAATGTTTGTGGAATTACCATTCCTCCTTTAAGGAGATAGTAGTAGGAGGTAAGCCTGGGTTAGGGATCAGGTTCTTGTGCCTCTGTAGCTTCCTGCTTCCCCTTTGGCTATCCTTCTACCCTTTTTTCAAGTTTTTCAGTCTCCTGTAGCTTTGACAGGGTCTCCTGTAGAACAATCTATGCCTCATGTAGAACTTTTTTTGAGTCCTGTAGTTCTACATTTTCCTTCCATGTGGGAGATCTAGGAGTCCCCGTTTCATAAGTAATAGGTGATTTGCAAGGGAATTCCTTTCCTTGGGCAGATGATGAATTTTCAACAACAATAGGCACTTTAGAATAAGGCTGGGGTTTTCCCGTCTTTGTCCTTGTGCTTTTCCTGGCCTTGAAATACATGGAGGCGTGCCTTTTTCTCTTTTCTTTTGGTTTAATTAGTGTGCTCAGGGCAGTGAGGGCAGCTACTGCCTCTCTCTCCAAGGTCTCAGGAGACACTTATGTCTTTTTTGCATCTTTCTCTCCCTCTATATTTTCTTCAATCTTTGTTTTCTCTATAGTCTATGAGGGACTATAGGAGGAAATAGGGGATGCTGAGTTTCTGGTGTGTTGGAGTGTCCATGCCATATCTCAGCTCATGAAGGATTCTAAAATGGTAGCCATAGACTATGATATACCTCAACTCACAGGAAATATATTTGATGATTTGGTAACTTACCTCATCCTAAGGCTAGGGTATGCTTGTCCTTCTAATGCCACTTTTATCTTCTACAGGATGTTCATTGTTTTGGAAAATGTTTTTCTTGGTAGCCTGTCTAATTGGTTTTTCATCATTGCTCCAAGGTAATCCAAGAGGAAGGGTAGTAACCCTACTTATAAATTATGGGGTTATTTCCATGGAAAGACCTCTGAAAGTAAAAGTGGCATGGGTTCTTGAGTGAAGGACTAAAGAAAAGGAAAATTCTTCAGCAACTTCCTCATAAAATCCTTGGAATTTCTCAAGAAAGGTCATCCAATTTTCCCTTGTGAAGATGGCTACTACTTGGGGATGTTCATGGAGCCTGGTTGAATTAGTTGTCTCCTTCCTCATGAATCCTCATATCATTGTGCTTATACCTCCTTTGAACACCAAATGTAGAGATGGAGACAATAATTTTGATGAAAACATGAAAACAGAGGAAAACTGTGTTTTTTTTTTAAACAGGCAGAATTTTTTTATGTAATTCCTCTTCTTCTATGGACTCAATTCCTCTTTATAATGATATCATTCCTTGAACATATTGATAATCAAGGTGGGTATGCATGAAACCTACCTCCTCAAGATATAAATTGAGCAAAAAAACTGTGTTTTCTTCCTAAAAACAACTCACTGCCCCTCCTGTAGAACTCCCTGTAGGTGCTCCTATAGAACCTATAAGTGCTCCTGTAAAATGCCGATAGCAAGAGGATGGATGAGAGCGATGGATAATGATGGTTTCGAGGCTATGGGGTGACAAGGAGCTTGCTGCAGCTAAGTGGACGAGGATGGAATGAAAGAAAAGGTGGTGAGAGTGTTTCGAGGAGGAGTATTTATTTGTTTTTTAGATATTTCCAGTGATGGGGTGAGCTGGAAAAAATGTACGTTGGAATTATTTGTACCCTTGGTCACCACCTAGCTTGTCATCATGGTTTATTCCTGCAATCACCTCTCATCATTGCATTGGAGTTTGCATACTCTCCACTACCTATCCTTGGGATCTTTCTTTGAGTTGACTATGCGCATGTGTGGGTGACATCTTTGGATGAGTGCAGTCAACTAGATGAAAGTGGCCAAGTTAACTGGCCACCTTTTCTCATTCAACCCCAACCATCTCATTCAATTATGCATATCTTTCAATTACAGAAATGAAACAGAGGAGCAGGTTAGTGACTTACCTATGAGTCGAATGTATGTGTTGTGAGGTGTTTTGGCTCCTTTTACTGCTACATGCTTGTATTTCCCTTGATGCATGCTCTCTGTTTTCTAATGTGTGGATTTTTGTCTTGTGCATTATCCTTTGGTTGGATCTAATCTGAATATTTCTCCTTCAATCCTCATAGTTGCACTTCTCTTTCTATTGTGGCTTGATTTTAATGGGATTAGTTGTTATAGGAATTCCTATAGGAGCTCCTGTAGCTGCTTCTCCCTTTAAAATTTCAACTTATTTATATACTGGAAGCTATGAGAATGATGTGAAAGATGTTTATGGAGATGGAGAGGTACTAGGTAAGCTGCAAGTGAGATTTGAGGTGCTCCTTCCTATCTTATTTTTTGTTTTTTCCCTTTTTACTAAAATTTGTTTTCTGCATTTTTCTGTGACAGGAAGGAAAAAAATAATGATGATGATGTGATGCAGGTGTGGAATGGATGGCAAGGAGGCTTAATAGCTATAGGAGGGTTTACATCTTCTTCATGAAGCTTCCTAGCTCCTCAAACTGCTTTATGAAACCATTTCTAGCTCTTTGTGATTTCTACAGGAGCCTCCTGTAGAAAACACAAGGCCTCCTATAGAACACCCAATTTCTGGAAAAAGAACACAGTAGGGTGGAAGAAAGGTAAAAAATGATGGAGAAGAGTGTGGAGAAGATGAAATAGGCTCCGTGGCATCTTCTCTTGCTCCCTGTGGTCCTCCTGCAAACCTGCAATGCACATTAAAATTCAATGTTCTTTTTCTTCTTTTTTCTCCTTTCTTTTTTTGGAAACAACTAGGGTGTCTCAAGGAGGTTTTCACCCTAATTGCCTGCCTTGAGTGCCTCCAACAGAGGTTTTCACCCAGGGATCTTCTTCTCTTTTTATTTTCTCCTTTTTTGTTTTTGGCATCACTGGGCCACCTCAGAAGAGGTTTTCAACACAATGATGGGGACTCAAGTGCCTCATGGAGGTTTTCACTTGAGTCCTTATTTTTTATTTCTCTTTTATGTTTCTTCAGTAGGGTGAAGTAGAGGCTAAGACATGCTCCATTACCATCATTTTCTTATTCAAATCTTTAATGAACTCTTTCTTAGAGAGGGGCTTCTTGTAAATTTTCAACCTATGTCTATTGACAAGCATGGGGATGACTTCCTCATCAATGGTTCTAATCAGAACGGAACCATAGTCATTGCATTTTTGCAGAGTATAGGGTCCCATCCATCTTGTCCTCATCTTGCCTTTGCATTATTTATACCTTGAATTATAGAGCTGTGCCCAATATCCCTCTTATAATTGCTTCTCTTTGATATTTTTGTCATGCCACATTTTCCTCTAAAGCTGAACTACCTCTGTGTGGAGAAGGGCCTGCAATCTTTGTACATCCAATCCATTGAGCTGGAGTAATCTTTCCTTCTGTGCATGGTTGAGGTAAAGGTCCAGCTTAGCTGCCATCCTTAGTGTATTGAATTCAAATTCTATTGATAGCAAAGCATTCTTCCCATAGACTAATTCATAGGCTGTGAACCCTATGGTGGTCTTCCATGTTGTGTTGTAGGCCTAGGTGGCCCCAACTAATCTGTCCGCCCAATCTTTTCTACTGTTGCTCACTACCTTGGTCAAAATTCCTTTCAAAACTCTATTAGTGACTTCCCCCTACCCATTGGCTTGTGGATGGTAAGGGGTGGAAGTCCTGTGCTTGATTTTATGATGTGTGAGTAAGTCTTCAATCAAATTGGAAGTGAACTGACTGCCTTGATCTGTGACCAATTCTCTTGGATACCCAAACTTGTAGAATATGCTTTCTCTCAAAAACTCGGCTATTTTTTCCTCTATTGTTTCTTTGATTACCTTTGTTTCTGCCCACTTTGTCAAGTAATTGGTGCACATAATGATGTATTTCTTCTATTTTGAAGGGGGGTTGATAGGACCCACAAAGTCCATGCCCCACCTCTCAAATGGCTCAAAGGTCACTTGAGGTTGCATGGGCATCTCATCCTTTGGATTAGGTTTCCCCATCCTTTGACACCCATCACATTGGCTAGTGTATCTCCTCACATCTTGACGAAGAGTCGACCGATAGTAGCTTGCTTGCAATATTTTGAAGGCAATTTTCTTGGCTGCAAAATGACCTCCACAAGGCCTTTCATGATAAGTCAGGAGAATGTCAAAGACTTCCTCCTCCCTGACACATCTTCTCAGGATATGATCTGGGCCAAGCTTTAAGAGATTACCCCTAATCCAAGTGAAAGGGTTGCTTTTCCTCACTATCTTTCTCTTCGCTTTTAAGGATAGGTGTCATGGAAACTATGCTAAAACCAAATAGTTTGATATATCAGCAAACCATGGAGAGAGTAATGAAATAGAAAAAAGATGTTCATCTGGAATTTGGTCATCCAACATTCCTTCTTTACCTGTAGGCATATTTACTCTAGACAAAAAATTCAGCAACAACATTTTCTTTATCGTGCTTATCAATAATGGTCACATCAAACTGTTGTAAGAGAAGCAACCATCTAATAATGTGAGCATTTACATCTGGTTTTTTCATTAAATATCTAATTGTAGCATGATCAGTGTGCACAAATGTTTGATAGCCTGTGATATAATGTCTAAATTTGTTTAAGGAATGCACGACAACTAGGAGTTCCTTTTCAGTGACTGTATAGTTTAACTCCGCCTTTGAAAAGTTTTTGCTTGTAAAGTATATGGCATAAGGTACCTTTTCATCAATTTGTCCCAAGGCTGCTGCTATTGCTTTGCTTGAGGCATCTGTGCGAATGTTGAAAGGTATGGCCCAGTTTGGGCCTCCCAAAATTAGGGCAGTCACAAGTTTTCTTTTCAACGTAGGGCTTCTTGATAGTTTTATGACCATATAAACTTGACATCCTTACTTAAAAGACCAAGCAACGGAGAGGCTAGCTTGCTGAAATATTTAATGAATCTCCAGTAATACCCAGCTAAGCCTAGGAAACTTTTGACATCTCTCACCTTTTGAGGAGGTGGGACCCTTTGGATAATGGCAATTTTGTTGGGGTCCACCTGCAATCCTTGCTAAGATATTGAATGACCTTGCACGGTCCCTTCAGTCATCAAAAAATCACATTTTTCCTGACTAAGGGATAAGTTCATCTTAATACACTTGTCCAAAACTTTTCCTAGGTTAGATAAAGCTTCCTGAAAGTCAGAACCATAAGGATTAAAATCATCCATATATATTTCCACTGCATCATGAACTAATTTGGAGAATATAATTAGTACTGCTCTTTGAAAAGTGGCTGGAGCATTACACAACCCAAAAGGAAGGACTCGGTATGCAAAGATAGCCCAAGAACAAGTGAAAGTGGTCTTATCTTGGTCTTCCAGGATGATTTGAATCTAATTGTATCCGCTAAACCCATCTAGGAAGGAAAAAGACTTTTTCCCTGCCAGAACATTTAACACTTGATCTATGAAAGGCAAAGGAAAATGGTCCTTTTTAGTGGCTTTGTTAAATTCCCGATAGTCAACGTAGATTCTCCACTTGCCATTTTTCTTTCGCACTAGCACCAAAGGAAAGACCCATTCACTGTCAAAGATGGGGTAGATGAATCCTACATCAAGTAATTTTTGCACTTCTTCCTTAACAATGTCTTTAAGTGTTGTATTCATCCTCCTTTGAGGTTTCCTGACTAGTTTGCAATCTTCCTTAATGTATATATGATGAGTACATACTGAATGGTGCACTCTCTTAATCTCCTTATAACTCCAGGCGAAGGCATCTAAATGTTTTCTCAATAAGCCGCATATCTCCTCCTCCTGGGAAGTGGATAGGGATGGATTGATTTTCAAGGTTCTTTCTAGGCCGAACTCTACATTCTTAACATGGAGAGAGGTCGGGCGGCCACCCAGAGATCAGTTAAGGGGTTGTTTTCGGTATCTCTCGCTATGTCCTCTAATGGTAAGATACTGGGGGTGGATTCTGAATTAAATTTTCAATGATATCATCCTCATCTTGTGGTTCCCCCCATGGTGGTTTCTAATGCACAAAGTAGTGCATAATAGACTTCATCCTCATCCTCCTCCTCCAACCAAAGAGGTAGATCATTTTCTAGCAAGGGTTGGGCAGGAGGGTATAGGATTAACTGCTTTGACATATGCCTATTCTTGATGGTCATGTTTCCACCTCGACAGCTAATGTAGGCATCAGCGGTAGTCAACCAGGGTCTTCCTAGAATGAGAGGATACCTAGTGAGCTTTTCCTTTGGCTAGAGAACTAAGAAATCAGCAGGGTACTCCCAAGAATCAATGGAGACCATTACATCTTCCACAATCCCTTCAGGGGTCATGGTGGAGCGGCTTGCTAGTTGCAGTACTATTGTGGTCTTCCTTAAGGAGTCCTAGAGGTTAAGTTTGAGCATTTTTTTCCTCTATCATCACCTTAATGGCAGCTCCCAAATCAATCAAGGTATGTGGAACTATGGTGCCATTGATGTGGACATCAACTAATGGGCTTCCAGGGTTCAGATATATTGGACAGATTACCTACCCCAACATTAGGTTGGATAGTTGTCCTATGAAATTGATGGTTGGGGCATCTCTCTTGTGCCTGGATGCCTAAAGCACTTCTTTTCTATCAACCTATTGTAGAGAGGCACATCTTTTATGGCTTGGAGAAGTGGTATCTTCACACATAACTGTTTCAATTCTCCCAAAAGTTCAATTTATTCTAGGGTAGGTTGTGTTGCCCCAGATAGTCTCTCAGTAAAGAGTGGAATTACTTTAGGTTCACTTTCCTCTTTATCTTCCTCAACCTCCCTAGGTGGAGGTTGGCTATTTGGGAGAACCTTTCCAGATCATAGGTTAATCTCTTGAATCTCCACAGCATAAGTTGGGCATGATGGTTCCCCATTATATACTTGTTGAGCTTGTCTATTTTTCAAGTTTGGGTTTGGCTGGGCAGGCATTTGGGGTTGCCTTGGTGGAGCATGAGGTAATGGTTGTGGCTGAGTAGGTGGTGGAGGCAAAAGAGTGGGAGGATATTTGTACTGGGGCCTCTACCCCTAATGGGATGCATTCCACTGAGGTTGTGGCTGAGCATAGGATTGAAAGGAATGGGTGGTTGATTGGGCATGATATTGAGATGGAAAGGACCAAGGAGGAGGCGTGGACTAGGAAATATTAGTAGGAGGGCACCAAGAAGGTATGGAAGTGACTTGGTTGGGGTTGTAGTATGCCTGAGATGTCCTTTGCATCCCCTGCTATTATGGTCTAGGTCCATGCAATCTCCTTTGGTTCATGAAATAGAGTGGTTCATTGGCTCCTTCAGCCCCTTGGTATACAGCTTTAAGTCTAGGCAAGGAAGGGCACTTATCTGTAGAATGATCTTCTTCACATACTGAACAAGCCTCTATAGAGTTCAATGGACATTTGTTCCTAGGATGCCTACTAGTGCATCTAGGACAAAAGATTCCCAAAGCCATCTTTGCTTCCTCTTGTTTCCTTTTGATATGCAAGGTATCCATTTACATGGCAAGAGTCTGCAACATCTCACTCTTGAAGTCTTCCAGCATATTTCTGAGTTCACCTTTAATGGATGAATTAGAAGAGGAGGTACTAGCTATGGGTTGACTACCCCTACCTTTCTTTCTGGCTGTTCTAGAATGGTTTCTAAAAACAGTCTTTATGTCCTCATAAGATAGTTGGTAGATGTGTCCCCTGGCCAGTAGATGGAGGGTGTCTAGAAGGTCTTCCAGAATTCCCTTGAGTAGGACCAACTTCAGAGATTTAGGGTCAAGTGTGAACCTGGCCCTTTTGTAACTGAGTTGGAACCTCTCTTCATAATCCTCCAAGGATTCATCACTTCCCATGGTCATTTAGAAGATTTCTTCTTTAGTATCTTTTAACCTACCATAGTCATGATATTTGTTGTTAAAGGCTTGTTACATCTAAGCCCAAGTGGTGATACTATTGCCAGGTAACCCCATGAACCAGCGCAATGCTGCATCCTGGAGAGTAGAAGGGAATAGTTTCAACTTTTGCTCATCTTCTGCATAGTCATAGGTTCAATAGATAACAACAAACTCAAACAAGAAGGTATCAGGATATTCTGTAGTCAACCCATGGAAGTGAGGTAGGGTTGAAGGACTTATGTTCTTCATTTTGGTGTCCCCGTTGGTCTCCCGAATGGGAAAGGTACCCTCTATTCTTTCTCCATTTCCCCTAGAATTTTTGTTTTCATCCATTGGCTTAGGATGGATGTTTTCCTCTTCTTATTCCCCTATAGGTTCTTTAGATATCTCTGGCTGTTCACTTAAAGGTTCTTCTTGATGACCACCACCGAAGAAGAGAGAAGGTTGGCTATGTGATGTAGTTGGGGTGTTGGGCAAGAATATTTCTGAATTATCTCTATTCCTACGAGGCATGAAAGGAAATATTTTTGGCTAGTTTATGTTTCTTTTCCCCACACTGATAGTACCTACAAAACTAAAATTGATTGAACAAAACAATTTGCAACTAACTGAAATGAACTTGCTGAAATGAAATTTGCAGAATTGAAAAGGAAAGCAAGGAATTACAAAACTGAAAGCAAGGAAATGTCTATTCTACTTTTTCTGAAATAAATTTGCAAAATTGAAAAGAGAAGCAAAAGAAATGGAGAATTGAAAGAAAAAACTATTCTACTTTTTCTTAAATAAACTATGTAGCAGAATGTTACGATAGAAAATAGAAGAAATCAATAATCACAAAATACTCTAACACTTCCCTGGCAATGGCGCCAAAAAGATGGTGAGCACCAGTATTGCAGCAATAATGCTACAACTCCTGGGCTTCCTACTTTACTTTTATCAACATAGTAATTCGTAACAAACTTGGAAGCGATGGTGTTGTATGCACAATAATAGTTCTTACTACAGGTTGTCACTTGGTCCGTTGGCGCAAGATCACTAAGAGCTCAAGCCAAATTCTATGGAATCGAGAAGAAGCTTTATATGTGATGGAAGGAAAATGAGAGATTACTCTACTGATGCTATTCTACTTGCAGAAAGGAAGACTGAAATGTAAAGCAAACCTAGCAAACCCTACTTAACCAACTAATCCTACTTTTGTAAGAAGCACTATTAAAACCATGAAATGAATGCCATTACCTACTCAAGGAAGTAAACAACATCTACTTGAGCTATTTCTAGAAGCAAATGAGCAAAAAACATCTTTTTGGATTTTTATATATTTTTATGTGAAATTGGCATGCATTATTGTATTATGTGTAAAGATGGAGGTGAATAGGTGGTGTTGAAGGGCGACTTTGGGGTTTAAGGAGATGTAGGATGGTGTAGATGGGTCCAAAGAGGTCTCGAGTGGCCTTCTGGAGGATTTTCCAGCACTCGGACTTCAAAAAAAAGCCTACAGGAAAATCTACAGGAGGACACAGGAAATCTACAGGAGGTTTACAAGAGGTCGATAGGAGGATGCCGATAGAAGTTTTGAAGGTTTTGAAGGTGTGAGAGTGGGTGGAAAAGCTAGATGAAGGTTGGGATTAAGTGTTAGGGCACCTAGGGTCTATGAAGAATCATTAGAAGAGGGAAATATGACTGGGAGAGAGGAAGAAATCCTATGGAAAAACGTAGAAAACTATGGCAGATTTGAGGTGAACTTTGGGCGATCTGGAGGGCATGGTTCATATGGAAGATGGAATGGCTAATAGTCTAGCCTACTGCTAGATTATGTCTGCTGCATAAACCACTGACAGTCAACCAATGAAATTAAGCAAACAAGGAAGTAAGTGCATCTAGAAAAACAAAGTTTTTGCATCCAAATGAATTTTTGCATCCAAATGAACTATGATCTATGAAAGGAAATGTTGCTAAATGCTACGAGAGAAACCATGGAAGAAGATTTATTGCAAAGATAGACATGAGCATGGTGGAAGATATCTAAAGCAAAGAATGAACCTCCTAACAAACTGCAAACACTAGAAATCCTATGGAGAAGGAAAATCTATGTTTTTGGGGCAGCAAGAGGGTCTTTGCCCCAGTTTATGGTCCCAAAGGGAGGTAAAGAGGCCAAGGCACTATTGCAAGCCTTTTCAATCTTATTTCTATCACTACTAAACCTAGTATAGAAAACACAAATGGAAACAACCTTCTAAATCACCCAAAGCAACCTATTCTTAATCAAGAAAGAAATTCATCTAACAAAAACTAATCCATAAGCTAAAACAAAGCATATAAATACAAAAAAGAGGAGCTTGGCTGCTTGGATTGGGCCCTAACCCAAGATCTTTAGCCCTCTAAGGTAACTCAGTGCTAGCTCAAGAAGAATCTCATCTTTATTATCAAAATAGTAATAGGATTACATGAAACTGTCACAAAAAGTAAGCTCAAAGTTGAGCAGAGTTTTACAATAGCAATACTGCAACACAATTTCGACCCTAGGGAGGCCCTAGGCCTCTCTACTTATACAACTAACACTCCCAATAGCTTCCTTAAAATCATGAATGCTTGGCTCCCAAAACTCAAGATAAACATAAGTTATCCTCCACTTTGCTCAGTTTCCTCCTAGTGCATTGATTTGGCTATTTGTACTCCGAGCTGCATGAAGGAGAACTGGAAGTGGGGAGTAATAAATGAGGGGGATTCCCTCCTATAAATTCTCTCATTTTTCTGCTTTGAATTATTGCTACCAATTGTCCATTGAATCTTTGACTTTGTCTTCAAAATTCAACAAAAATTTTCATTAAACACATATTAGACCTCATGGCATCATAACTAACCCAACTCACTCCATAAACATAAATATAATCAAAAAACATGTAATAAGCTAAGAGAATGGTTGATTTAACTATGTGAGGAGGCAAAATGAGCCCATATAATCACCCATTTATGGGGCTCATCAGTTAGGTACAGTTGAAGCAGGGAATGTTGAAGGACATGGGTTTCCAAGTGAAGATTCAAGATGTTGGGGAAGAGAAAGATTACATGGGGGTATACCTGGAAATGTTTAGGTGTTTAAATCATCTTTATATTTGAGTTGTCTTTGTTTTTTGGAGGTGTCTTTTCTTTGCATAGTCTCTTGAGAACATTTCTTGATGGGTTTGTAGAAGATGTTGGCATGTCCATCCTGATACAAATATGGGGACACAAGTATTAGTGAATATAGGAGATGGGAAATAGTAGTCTTGAGTGCAAAGATAAAGTACATAGCCCCCAAAACCAAGAACTTCATTACTGGTTATATTTTTGAAATAATTCCTTTTAGCTTATAAAGTAGCTGTGTCTTTTGATAAAATGGCTGCAGTTAATTGGTCAGGAAAACCTTTTTATAATAGAGTTTATGTTTCTTTGACATTACACAATGATGTCATTCCATTGAAATTTTGTTGTTGAAACCAATATTATTTCATCGAAGTACCTTTTGGGGTGACCGATAACTCTTTATTATTGATATAACAAATAGATTTAAGGTAAGCAAACAAAAATCACTTATAAAAATCTAGTATTTGTATTTAGTTTCACAAAGCACACTTTAAAAGGATGCAGACATTCTATTGTTTTTAGAAGGAAGAATAAAAAAGCATAAATACTCCATGTAAAGCTAAAAGATGGAGAATTATGAAAAGGTGGAAGTTGTAACATGTAACATAGTTTTATATACATAAACGAGAGAAGTACAATGATGAAGTGAAGATAAGAATAGGGCGACAGTTGATGAAAAGACAATGAATGAAAAACCATATAGAAGTTGTTTTTTACACTTTATAATGGCATGGGGAAATGTAAACGAGTTTCAAAGGCAGTGAAAAATTGAAGTAGTGGACATTATTTCAATATCGTGGAGGAGAATAGAAAATGTAGAGCCATAGTTGATTTCCTCTAAATTGATTAGTACAAACTTCAAATATTTGACACCATTGAAGATATATGTTTTCATAGGTAGTGTGAAGAGGAAAGGATGGCATGAAACCCTTGCACGAGGCTCGTGGATAGCATTAGGATCATTGGATAGTATGAACAAGTCTTTTTCTTGGACACCCATGAGCTTAGTTGTAGCATCGTCAAAAGAAGTAACATTTTCCAGTATGCCTCTGTGGCCTTGCATTTCAAATTTCAGCACATAACGATATTGACATTCAAAGAATTCCCCACCACATTTTGTGTAGTGCCACATTCCATTTGAGTGGTTGAAAACATTTTTCATGCATTACATTCCATAGAATGAGAGAGGGCATGCAAGGAAGTAGAAATATTGCATGTCAATAGAGGTGATGGTTGCACGCATAAAGAATCATGTTGCTTTTCTGATGGGATGCAAGTTTGTTGGACACCTAATCCTCTATGGATTAGTGTGGAAGTGGAATATACTAAGGAAGTCCAAGAGACCTTGGGATGTGGAACCCAACAGTTAAACCATGTATTATAAATATATATGCTTTGTTAATAAAAAATGTATTCTCATGTTTTATCTTTCATATTATGTTGTTGTCCATGTGTGTTTAACATGGCATCAGAGCCATGACGTGTGGCCTGTGTTGTTTTCTTCCTCACAATTTATCCCTTAGTTAAAAATGCCATGTTTTTATTCCCTGAGTAGTTGATCTGAGCTGCCTTGAATAGTGTTGGCTTGGTCTTCATTACCTGTAACTTTCCTGATTACCTAACGCACCTAACAACCTGAAACATTGAAGTTGAGCGCATCAGACCTGCAATGTCCCAAATTAATAGTTGTGTTGGTAGGCAATGTACTCCTACTTGCATCCTGTCAAATTTTGCGTGCATCTTCCATGTTGCGAGAATGGCATGATTGTGTGTGGAATGTCGAGATTTTTATGACTTGAGCTGGTTAGTGTTATTGGTGGTATTACATAGTATTATATTAAGTAGTGTGGTATTATTGTGTTATTGGTGTTGAACCGGTTTGTATTTCATTGACTAATATAATACATTGTATACACCACCTCCATACCACCATACGTTGTTTCAGTTTGGTTAACACCCGACCTATACTGCCTCCTCCGCCTACATTCGGTTAAATGTTGGACTGTCCTGTGGCAGCTTTTCCATTATGAAATTCTTTATCGAATGAATGTTGGATTGTCCTCTGGAAACATTTCCATTATGAAATTCTTTGTCTTACCTAACATTCATGGCTACCACTCCGTGAAAAGAAATTGGGAATGATGGAGCTAAAGCAAGGCAGAGCAGTTTGAGGTGGGATGGAATGTCATCCATTGGCCTAGTCAGAGAGAATTAGAAGATGGGAATCCAAAGTACTCTTTTTCTTTATGAAAGTGTTTTGACTCATACAAAAGCTGAGCGTAGTTCCTAGGAACAAGAGAATTTCCAGGATTCTTCTCAAGCATTCTCTGATAATTCTCCTCAATATTATCAAGCCCAGCCCTGAGAAGAGTTTCTATCACTACCTCCCATATTGGTTTGAGTATCTATGACATTTGCTATATGATGTGGTTGTTGGATATTGATGCATAAACGTTGGAAACTACAACATCACTTCTCCATTCTCTTTCGCTCTGCTTCACACCACTGCCACTACTTGTAGCCACTCCTCCATACACACTTGCTCTTCAATTCTTCATTCCCATACGTTGTCATTGATGTGGCATTGAACCATGCTTCCTCTGCTACACCTTCCATTTTCACCCCCATTACAATTATCTGCGGCCCTCCACACAAGAAGGATCTGTTAAGATAGTAAGATCTTCATATTCAAAAATTTATGTGGAAAATGTAAATGTTTGATGGGTCTCTAGAAAGATTTCAGATTTGGCACATTCTAATTGTTTATCTTTACAACACTAAACTAAAACTGACATAACATTAGAAGCATCTGGTAAGATACCAAGACTTATATCTTTTGAGACCTTTGGTGAAATATGGCCTAGGAAATGCCATTTCTGCTATTCGTATACACATTGCAACTGCAGGTTCTGGAGAGATGTCTACATATTCAACGTAATTATATTAGAGAGATTCAAAGGGAACAACTCAAAGGCTTACTTTTAAGACTATGGACATTAATGAACTTGATGAACTGCTTGTTTATGGAATGCTAGTTAATGCAGATTATGACTTTGATATCTATGATTATCAACAACATGCAGGGATCTCCCTTGTTGCTAGAAGATTGTCTATGGTCTGTTAGTAAAATTGATTGATTAGACGTTATTTCATAGAAATCAGCAAACATTGGTTTTACTTGGCCCAAGTGTATCAAAATCTCTAGCTTTTGGACAAGAACTAATGTATATTGGAGTTTGTTTTACATGTTTGAAGTTTAATACATGAATGGTTGAGGAGTGGTTCTCTTTTCAAAAAAAATAAAAAAATAAAAGATAAAAATAATATGATAGTGGCATAGGTAAATACCAACTATCATAGCAATATTAAGGTATATGTTACTTGAGTGCATTTGACAGTGGGATAAGGATAAAATATTTTCTATTTTTTAACTATAAGTGCTCAACAATTTTTTTTGTAAAAGAGAATTGCAAGGGTGCATCAATTTTGCAATGTGTATAAGAGACTCAACCATGGTAATGTGAAGAATATTGATTTTACATACCAGGGTATCATCAATGATGTGATCAAGCCGACCACCGATGAAATCCTCAATTTCTTAAGTCTTACATGAAAGTCAACAAGTTCTAAAATCTTAAGAGATCCATTTCAGAAATCCATCGTTGTAACACATTTTTGCTCTTGATATTTGGATATTGCACCACTCTTACATTTTCTGTTTGTGACAGTCTTTCTGTAACATTCAAATACATCTTATTTTTAAGAAAGTTAGCAATTCTTTATTTGGTTTTGAGAGTGCATTTCGATTCAAGAATTTAAACCTTTGGAAAATGGCTAGATTTGATGATGCATTAGAGTTATTGAATACACTAATACATTCCACTATTAGTGGGATCGTAAATGTCAGCAAAGACACTCTTTGTGACATTTAGACCTGCCTGCATAATGCATAAGAAAATATCGGCTTTTTGCAGCTTGAATCACACCTATAGTAAGAAGAGCTACATCAAAATAGACATCATTCTGAACATGTTTTTGTTAAAACATTGAGACAATCACCCATCAACAGCAAGTCAATAATGTTATAGATCTAGTGCCCAATAAAGTAGCAGTTTCACATGCAGATGCAAAAGTCCAGTCCACACTTTCCAAGTCGGTCATTAGACCTTGGGAAAAGCTTGTCCATAACAAGCACATAACTAGTCTTGGATATTACAAGGACTTTTCCTTTCATATTCTAGATTACTCAAATCCCATTTAGTTTCAGAGTGCTAGATTCCTTCATGACAGTTCACATCTTGTTGTTCTAGATTCTGCCCCTCTTCCATAGCAGCCATAGCAGATTATGAAATGCCAACACTGTGACTAAGTTGGCCATCTGAAAGATCACTGTTTTGATCTTCATCCATGTAAGCACTGTCGTAAAATCAATCATTCTTCAAACAAATGCTTCAGAAACAATTCTCCTGCAAGAAAAAAGATTCATCTTGGATGGATCGCTTCTTGGCAATGGGCATCAACAGCCAAGACGATATTCCAGTCACATGTCAGAACTTGTTCTAGAGTATTAAACAGTCCTGCAATTGAGTTTTCTCCATCATCCCACCTCGTATCTGATAGGGGGAAACGATGGTCATCTACAAGCTTCAAAGTCACATCAAGCGAGCCTGAGCCACAACCTTCCACACAAGTTTCAGAGTTGTAGCCATAGACAAAGATGCCCTTGAGCATGCCTTGATTTAGTAATGCCTCTTCAAAGAATCTGGGACACTTTCTCTAGCAAAGGACTTCATCTTCTTTCCAGTTTCAAAAGAATTCTAGGAACAAAATTGGGGACACTTCCTCTAGCAGAAGACTCCAGCTTCTTGCCAGTTTTGGAAGAATTCTAGGAATTGCATTAAGCATTCCAGAGTTTTTATTCATCCTTAAACCATCACAAGTTGAGACTTCCCTTTTCAGGTTGAAGTTCTCCCTTTTATATGGGGTGAGACCTTCATTTCATGGTTGAAGGTTTCCCTCTTCAAAATAATAGGAGCACTTCCTCTACTAGAAGACTTCAGCTTCCTGCTAGTTTTAGAAGAGTTTTGGGAACTGCACTAAGCATTCCAGTGTTGGTGGTCATCCTTAAACCACAGGCCTTTATACCAACATTTCAAAGAGCACATTCAGCCTAGTGCTACCATGCATTTTTTCACATTTTGTATTACAACTCTCTTCTTGGACTCATACATAACCCTTTAGATCGGGGGGGGCGGCGGGGCGGGGGGGCGGAATGTTGGAAACCTAATCCTGTATGGGTTAGTGTGGAAGCAGAATAGACTAAGGAAGTCCAAGAGACCTTGGGATGTGGAACCCAATGGTCAAACGATGTATTATAAATGTATATGATTTGTTAATAAAAAAATGTATTCTCATGTTTTATCTTTCAGATTATGTTGTTGTCCATGTGTGTTTAAGAAAGTCTATGGTGTTGAAAATTGTACGTTATGGGTGATGCCGCTTGGAAGACCCCAAGAATTTTCTACTTAATGATGGTAAAGAGGCCAAGCATCCTCTTTGATTAAACCATGATTGGAGCTGCTCAATCTCTGGAATGTTGGGATCTAGCATGAGGCTAGTGGTTGAGATAGTCCTGATAGTTCTTCCTTTAAATTCTCCCCCCATAGGGTTTTCCTATGGTGTCACAATTCTCCTCCCATAGGGTGACGTCGACACTATACCCAAACATGTCTTCCAATATGAGATATTTTAGAGGTGTTTCAGAGCCATCTCCTCGACAAATGGTGGAAGTTGGAGAACTAGACTTGACAATGACAATGATATCGACAATTGAGCTGAGATTTACAGATCTAATTTCATCTATATATTTAAAATGGAAATGGTGGAAAATAATTATCGAAACATCATCTAGGGAAGGTTCAATAGTGGAAGCTATAGAGAGTGATACTTCCCATTTGCTATTGAGATGGTTGTAATTTGTATTTGTTGATTTCACTATTCCATTCGAAACCATGTAAATCTGCCAATTTGGACAAGGTCATGCAAGGGATTTGCCACATCATCGAAGGCAGAGAGTTGGATTGCATCATTGGAAGAATCAACGTGGTGAAATCCAAATACCTTTCCAGAGGCTCGACTATTTTTGTAAGAGTGAATGGATGTTTTTCCAAGGTGATGTAAGCCTAAGCCGCAAATACCAACACTATGCAAATAAAATTGCATGTCACACTATGTGTTTGTCATGTCCGAGGTGAACACCAATATTAATGGTGAAACCCTTTTAAACCAAATTTTAAGTCTTTTAATTGAATATCTAAGTGGAAGCTATCAAACATTACCATAAAACATTAATCCCACTTATTTCTATTATAATTCCCATATAATAGAAATATTTCATAACCCACACTTAAAACCTTACCTTTCCGCCATTCTTCAAACCTTCACACATATATCGATGCTCTCCTAAGCATATTAAACCTCCAACATCGATCTCATTCCTCAATCCAACGGTTATCGTGTCACCCACTCGCCAACTAGCTTGGATGATCTCCATCGTTGATCAATCTCTCTTGATCCAACAGCTATAACACAATCTCACATGAAATTGTGCATGACCAATATCAGATCAAGAGCGCATGAGAAAAGAAGTTTTCTCGTGCTACGTGTTAGCTGCTAAGGGTAATTTTGTAGAATTTTAGAATAACACTTACAACATTTAGCGTACGCGAGATACCACTTACCACCTTTCCAAGACTACTCTCTCCTTCTGCTAACATGTTAACCTACGTGTACTTTCGGAAACGATATACATTCGATCACCCATTAAACAGATGGTCTAATCATTTTGTACCTTAAACTCTTGACTTCATTTTGCACGACTTAATCCTGGCTATCTATCAACATCGCTCTCATTCATTGATCTAACTGATCCAATGGTTCATGTACACTGTTACATTCTTTTGTTTCATAATGTGTAATAGCCCATTTGGCCTTCTACCTATGTATTTGTTCCCGCCTTATGGTCTTCACTTGTTCTGATATCGATCTCTACTCCATTACTTCATTTTTTCATGCCTTTATGCTTCCCTTATAAATAATTAGGTTTTAGGAAACCTTACAGTTATAACTTTGCTATAACATTGACGGTTTCTCCAACACTGTGTGTGTAAAACTCTAACACTCTTCTCTTCACTTCTTCTTTGATTCTGCACACCTACAACCTATGTTACGCAAAATTAGTCTAGTCCACACACAATCTATAATTCAATTACTCAATACACATCACGCAAACTCAGAAATTGATTTATTTGTATTAATAAACAACCATTTACATAGGAATTTCTTTCTCAGCCTGATCCTATTTATCAGTGGCCTTTCCTTTCCTGACCATAGACCTAACTGACTGACTCACTACTGACTCTATTACTTTTAGGCTTAAATTTATACAAAAGGTTTCAATAACCAGTTTTGTTTCAGATCCTTAATTTTCTGGACTAAATCCTAAATATCCTCTAAGTCCATTTTTTACTCAATTAATCCCTAAGGATCCTCTTTAATCCCACAAATCATGAAACCAATTCCTAACCTAAGACTTACAATTGATTTCCAATTCTCTCAATCCCCACTAATCACTCATCATCACCCATGTTCTCCTACATTCGTGAGAATTTACAAATATCTAATTAATTCCTATTCCAATCACTCAAAACATTAATAATTACATACATAAGAATCCAACTTCCTTAAAAACACAAGGCCCCCTAAGTTAGCTAGAATATAATGAAATTGCTGAGTTGAATGCTCCTGCATCAGACTACCAAGGTTAAAATAATCATGATCTCTTGATCATGTGCTTATGACCTTTGTACTCCTCAATCCCATACCTTGTTATGTAATTTTTCTTTGGTTGCTACTATTGTTTATTGTTGTTATCTAGGTTTCCACACTTTATGTTGCTTTGCCCCACTAGCTATGCTTTCACAATCTGCTATTGCTTGGCCTTCTCACTGCTGCTTTATTTTGAGGCACCTTCATCATCAATCTTATTATTCTTTCAATCTCTATTTCCAATTTATCTTTTGACTCATAATTATTTTGTCATTTGTTGTTGTACTTTCTCCACTCATCTTTAAATTGTTGTTTACTTTTTTCTCTTTGAAGTTGTTGGACTCTTACTACTGCCCTTTCATCCTTATCCTCTTGTGACTTTCCAACCAACCTCTATTAAATATCTACAAATTTACTTTCAAAAAATAAATTTTCCTTCAATTTCCTTTGTACTTGATTCCCATTAAATACATGACTATGTTGTTAATCAATTCCAACATACTCTCCTTCCTCTTCCTTAACAATCCTCGGTAATTTTCCTTCACTTTCTTGACTGATTCTGACAATCAGTTTAACTTCTTCAAGCATGGTATCTTCATGCTTTCCTTTTTCCTCCTCAGCATGTTCGACCTGGCAACTTCCAGTATTCTTCAGTTCTAAAACTGACTCTTCAACTTGAAACATGTCTGTCTCATTTTCATCAAATCCTATAATCATAAAACAATTATCAGAATTAAAAATATAAGGCCTCATTACCTTTTCCTTCTCTGGCAACATCTAAGTATGCTGCTCTGAGTTTTCCTTCAATTCCTTTGTCAACACATCAGTATGTTGATTTAAACTTTCCATATCATATGTTTCAATGATATCTCTCTACTTTGATTCACAATAATAAACTCCTTCTTCTGTAATGTCAATTTGCTGAACTTTTATTACCATTCCCTTTTCCTTATGATTGGCATTCATGATAATTTATTTGTCTTCCTCTTTCAGTGATTTATCCTGAGTATAGATCCTCTTCATTCCCAACTTCCTACTTTGAAATTCTAATTTTCCATATAACTTAATAATTTCAATTGGAGTAGAATTTGGAAATTTCACACAATTTTCCATACCTTCCTTTGTTATTGACAAATCATCAAATGACCTTTCTCCCTTTTCTAAATATTTTGCACAGACTTCTTCTTTCTTCAATTCTATGATTGTCTTTTCATTGTCTTGAGACAAATATGCCTCCCCTTCTTCTTCAATACGCTTTGCCTTGATGTCTCTTTGTAAACCTTCTTCAAGAGCTATCCTTGCCCGATCATCCGCATTAATATTCTCTTGCATTTGTTCTTCATCAATAGCATTAATCAAACTCATTAGATCACCTATTTGAGACAATATTCCTTCGTTCTTCATCAGAATAAGATCCTGATCTTCCATCTCTATGACAACTTTAAATGATTGTTTTCTCTAATTAAGTAACTCATCCATAGATTCTTTCTGTTGTAACCAATCAAATTCTTCCTCTTCTGAGAAATTTTCTTTGTCACCTTTGAATTCAAGATCTTCATCAATCCCGAAGACATCTTCACAAAGTTTCTTTTCTCCTACAATACCAGCAATCATACACAAATTATCAGTTTTAAAAACAGAAGACCTTGTGGTATCACTTGATGCTTTAGTTATTATATTTCCTTGCTATCTTGAATTATCATAATAATTCATAAGATCTTCCACAGATCTCTAGTCTTCATCTTCACGTAGAACTTCACCCTGTTCAATTTCACAAATGGAAACTTCCATTTCCAACTCAGCTTCTCTGAGTTTTTCCACCAGCCACTTCACTTGCCTCTGCTATAGCCTTCTCTATAACTTAGAACACTTCACTGCTTTTTCCTCAAGACCCAAACTTATCTTTCGTTTTCCTCTAGTAGTATCCTTAATACATTGAGTTGTTCTTTTAACTCTACAATATCTTTGTCATGCTCCTCTTGACTCATTCTCTTGCCATTTGCCTTGGCATCCTCCTTGTTCACTTTTTTTCTGTTGTGGTCTTCCTCAGAACCTCTGTTATCTCTATTATGACTATCAGTAGTCGTCTTCTTCTCTATCTTCATGAGTTCCGCACTCACTTACTTTGAGCTGCATTTGATCCAGGTGGCTATTGGTAGCCACCTGCCAAGTCCACCTAGACCACCACCATTGTTTCTCATAGCATTTTTAGTTTCCTTAATTGTAGCACAACTTGCTATTATTAGCAGTTTTTCAGGTCCTGAACTTTCAGAGCCATTTTGGGGCCCTAAATGACATTTTTTGGGAAATATGGGGGCAACATGGGTGTCTGGACCAACGTTTCCCTTCCCAAAGTGGTAGTGTTCAGATAGATCTTTCTAACGAGCTATTATACGTGCCAAACAAAGATCATATGCCAAAGTTACGACCCCGAAAAGTTGATGTACCAATTTACCCAGATGGGGCCCACAGTTTGGCGTTTCATCTTCTAGGGTTAGGTTTTGGAATGTTAGGGGTTTTCCATTATTTCTCAACAATAAATAGGCCTTCGAGCCTCATTGTAACAGAGTTCAGAGGCATGTAGCCACCACATCTCTTCTCAAAGATAAGCTACCATCGCCCTAGTTGGTTTATTTCCATTACTGTTTGTAAGCAGATTTCAGTATTCTATATTAATGAAATGAAGTATTATTTCCACTGCATATCTATGTTTATGGTTATCTCTGTAATTTGTACTGTTCCTGTTTAAGTCTGGATCAGTGGTATTAGAGCAATTGTAGAATTGAGACTTCTGTGATTTGTCATAGTTATATGGAGAGCTTCAGCTTAAATCACATATGAAAGAATTTTGCCGACGCGTTTCGAACCAACTAGTGTGGTTCATCGTCAGGACAAGTTGAAGAAACAGATCAAGCTATGGCAATTTAAATAGGCTGTGCAGAGACTCCAACGGCTACTTAACGGTTAAATTTGACTTCCTAACAGCTATATTTGACTCTAGGACCAGGGCTATAAATAAATTTAATTTTATTATTATTATATTATAGTAATTCTAGAGATGAGAGCAATTAGGTAAGCTTAATTCATTAGCGACTATTATCCCTAGAATATTATTTGTTTTAATAATTTAATGGTTATATAAAACCCTAGAATGGTTTCTTTCAAATGAATCATGAATTAATAAATGAGTAAATTATGTTGTATCCAATAATAATAAGATAATAATATTATATACATAGGGATAAGAGAAGTTAGGTTAAAAGTAATTTATTTGTTTACATAACGTGATATAGATGATGATTTTATTATTAAATTATTAATGTTTGAATAAATAATGTAAGATATATTATATTAAGTTCTTACTTAAATAACTATGCTTTAATAATAAAAAAGGAGGAATTAGTTTAATTTATATTAATAAATCCCATAATAATAAGATAATACTATAGTGATAAGAGAAATTTAGGCTAAAAGTAATGTGATTGTTTAAGAACATAATATAGATGATGATTTTAATATTCAAATTATTAATGTGGGATGAATAATATAAGATCTATATAAATAATTATATCATCTTCTTATGTTATTACTTAAATGACTATGCTCAATTAATTAATTTATATTAATAAATCCAATAATAATAAGATAATACTATTATATTCATAGAGATAAGAGAACTTAGGTTAAAAGTAATTTGATTGTTTAAGTAACGTAATATAGATGAAGATTTTAATATTAA